>JANHGC010002675.1:138290-160948 GCA_027560395.1 Boaedon fuliginosus | reverse complement strand
AATACCACCTCTGATTGGCCGACACTGGCAAATACCACCTCTGATTGGCTGACAGCATAGCCACGCCCACCAAGCCACACCCACAGAACCAACAATAAAAAAATTGAATACCACCACTGATGATGAGGAGGATTAACATATCAGTGTTGAATTTTGGTGTTCACTGCTTCTTGGACTAGACCCTACAGTTTTCTTGACAGGCATTTCAGAAGTGGTCCAGAAGTTGCCTGAAATAAAGTTACTGGTCCAAAATCAGAGAGCTGATTTTGTGCTAAGAAAAGAAGAACTAGAACTAGAACTCATGATGCTCCCGTTTCTGCTGTGGTGCCTTTAGCCACTACACCACACTGACTTTCTTAGATCATTTTAAAAGATAGCCTCTTCCTGTTCACAATTGTTGTCAGGGTGCCTCAATATACGTGGAGTGTCTAGAAGATAATTTTCTCCAGACCTGGAATAAATCTGCTATCCTTCCCTGACTCTTCTCTTAGGTTGCCATAGCACCCAGCTGCATTTAAAAAAAAAAGTGGTGTGGAAGAAGATAATACAAATCTCATTAATATAGAATTTTTAACATGGGTAACTATTTTAGTGAAGGTGGTTAAACAGGGCATGTGATCAAATAATAGAAGACAAAACTTTTTCAAAAAGTCATGGAACTCTTCCTCTTAAAACTATTGTAGCTGTGGTGTTTTGGTATTTAAGGCAATCTTACTTGTAAAAGTTGCAGTACCCATCTTTATTCAAAAGAGGGCAGCAGTTTACCTTCACTTCCAGGAAGACAAGGAATTTCACAGTAGGAAGAATGTCGTAAGCAAAGAAATGGGTGGTTATGAAAAGCATGCACGTTCTGAAAGATTAATTTTAATGCATAACGAATTTATGTTCTTGGGACTGAATACCTGCACAGAAGTGCTTTTAATTGATTGCAGTTATTAGCAAATTCATTTGGCATTTCTTACAATCACTCCTTGTTGCACACTGGTGATTGTCAGGATAAGATTCGTGCATCAAGCTGGCTGCACATCTCAACGAGTGATGTCCTAATGCAATAGATCCAGAAATGAAGAATCCTTCGGCGAATAGAAACCCTTGTTAAAAGCTCACTTGACTGAGAATGCTGCTTTCTGGAGTAGGGTGAGGGTGTTTTTTACAAGGTGAAACCCAGCAGTTATTTTTCCTTAATTAAGTCTATATCGTCTTACCAATATGGAAAGCAGGGCGAACATTGGTTCTTTTCCATAAAGGATTTTGGGTGTCAAGACAGGTTTCTTTGTTTGTAAGTGGCTTGCCAAAAAAGCCAGGACAAAGCTATTTCTTCTCTTTTTAATTTTACGGAATAGGCAGGACAGTTTTTCCACTGGCCGGCTGTAACACCCACACAAGACTTGCAGCTAACAGTAAGGGTAACCTTCAGACATCCTTTGGCTGGCTTTGCTCCTCAATTCCTCCTTCAGTCCCAAGGAGTTATTTCTTACGGTACGGCAGAATGTAGGCCAATGTCAACGGTGAGGCTAAGGCAACGTGAAAAGCTCAAAAATAGAAGAACAGCTTTATGCAGGGGGGTAGGTGGGGTGTATGTGACAAAAAAAAAAGTGAAAGCAGCTTTCATTGCGTGGGTCCAGTTGTCATCTTAATTTTTTTTTTTTTTACACTCTCTACTGCATCCAAGAGTTCCCAAACATTGGCCTGTTCTCTCCAGCAGATCTTCTGGTCTTCTTCTTCTTCCTCTTGTGTTGCTGTTGCTACTACTACTCTCACCACCAGTAAAACATGGCCACTTAACAGTGCTTTCCAATGCTTGAAATTAAGTGCAATTGAAATGGAATCCAATCTCTTAAGTGGGCAGAGAAGATACGCAATCAAAGATTGTGCATTCCAGACTGCCCCAGAGCTGCTCTCTGGTTTTCCCTCCACAAGACCTCCCGGCAGCTCAGAAAGGTTTTTTCTTTCTTGCTCCCTCATTTCAATCTTCACAGCAACCCTCAGAGATAGATTTGGTTGAAAGCCCAAAAGGCGAGTTTCATAGCTGAATTGCTATTGTAGCCCCAATCATTCTCGCCTCAACTCCCAATTGCTAATGATTATACCAGCTGGTGTAGTGGTTACAGGCACACGGTTAGAAACCAGGGGACTATGAGTTCTAAGGCCACCTTAGGCACAAAGCCATATGGGTGACCTTGGGCCACCTTAGGAAGAAAGCAACAGTGAAACATTTCTGAAATATTGCCAAGAAAACCATGGGGACATGGCCAGGTAATCAACAGGAGTCAACACTGACTTGAAAGCACATGTATGAACACACACACACACACACCAATTACATAAACTTTCTCAACTTCTTCCAGCCAGCATGTGACTTTCCAAACTCCTCCAGCCATTATGAAGTCTCCCAGGTTTTTTCCAGGTAATACTGAAGCTCCCAACTTCTGTGTTGATTCTTCCTCATTCATAGGCCATTTTTATGGATTATATGACATATACATTTGACTTTGGATTTTGATGACATTTCATCCCACCCACCCCCTTTTAAAAAGTTATTTACTTTCACCCAGGATAAATTATAACACACTGTGATGAATTCACTCCTCTCTCACTTACTGGTCAATAGGTTTCTAAGAGGCTTTTGTAGTGGAGACAATAGCCACTTAAATTCAACAGGTTCCTTAAGCCAACTCAGTTTATGTAATAATTAAAGTTAATACTCGTATGTCTATTCAGCCATCGAGGATATTGTGGAGAAAAGCTGTTGCATTAATTAGTTTGCTAGCAAACAGTGGGTGGTTAGTTGCTGAAATATGTTTTATTTTTCTCCCTAATCTTCAGTATGATTAGGAAATATTTTTCTTAATCACCATATACAGACCTGTTCAATTTTTCTTATCTAGCCAATTCATATATTGTGATATATATTTTAAACATTTTAGGTTTTGCCATTTGGAAAAATGGTAACCTAGGGTTTGGTACAAATATATGAAACTGTGCTTCATATAGGGAACATAGAAAGGAAACACTGTTCATCCTGTTCCTGTTGAGTTACTAAACTCAAGAGCTGAAAATGAATTCTACAACATTTTGAACCTATAATGAAGTGATGGAATTCGCTTTTATAAAACGTGTCATGGCTACCAACTTGGAATGGCATAAAAAGAGATGAGATTTAAGAGAAGGCTATCAACTAACAACTCTTTGAATATGACTTCAGTGTCAGAGGTAATATCATACTTCTGAATATCTGTTTTTTGGAATACTGTTGGAAAATATGTACTTAATTCCTGCTTGTAGATTTCCCAAAACATCCAGTTGGTAACTAAGGCCTTCCGTATCATTTCTTCTTGGTATATATTAGATGCCACTTTTTTTTAATGAGTTGATCACAGGATTGCAGAGTTTATCAATAATAGGCTTTTAGTAACAAAAGTACCAAGTTCACACATTACTTTAAGTCATGGTTTGTTTAGTTAATCAGTTTTGTTGTATAAACCACATTTAGCTGGGTCCACATAGCAT
This sequence comes from Boaedon fuliginosus, assembly GCA_027560395.1. Lineage (NCBI taxonomy): Eukaryota > Metazoa > Chordata > Lepidosauria > Squamata > Lamprophiidae > Boaedon > Boaedon fuliginosus. The sequence continues at coordinate 157,438 of JANHGC010002675.1, read as the reverse complement.
ACCAAGCCAAGCCATGTTCTATAAACATGGCTGGATTTACACATTAAGCAAGGCAATTAGACTTGATAAACCAGTAAATGGATAGCATTAAACATCTGGTGGTCTTTAGGTTTCAATGTGTAACCTACCTATTTTTATTATTATTATTATTATTATTATTGTTGTTGTTGTTGTTGTTGTTGTTGTTATTGCTGTGACAGCGTGCAAGAGTTTTCCTTGGCTCATATATAATACTGTAGAAATTGTATGTGTTTGTCGAAGTTAGCAAGAGAACGAAGGGGAAGGGAATGTGGCAGAAATATATTATTAATGAAGGCAAAATAATACCCATGCACAATATCATATCTATAATGAAAGTGAGCTCTATTATGAAACTTCTTTTATTATTTTTTAACTAAACATACCTGTCTAGCTCAGCCTATCAGGTTGCCTGAGGCTACAATATTTTTAGAGCTGTCACAGTGAAGCATTCAGTTTGAGAAATTTCTGACCATGACCTCATTACACAGGGCTGAATCCAGACTAAGTCATGCTCAGAATAGATTTAACTTGTCCCTATCATTTCCAAGGATCAACCTCTAAAATTCTGGATCAAATTCAGTTTTATACAAAGTAGTCCTTGACTTAACAATCATTCATTTAGTCACAATTTGAAGTTACAATGGTACTGAAAAAAGTGACTTTTCACACTCTTCACACATTGCAGCATCTCCATGGTCATGAGATCAAAACTCAGATGTTTGGCAACTGACTCATATTTATGATGGTGGCCATGTCCCAGAGTCATGTGATCTCCTTCTGCAACCTTCTGACCAGCAGAGTCAATGGGGAAGCCAGATTCACTTAACAACCATGTTACTAATTTAATAACTGCAGTGATGCACTTAACAATTTCTAGGTACGGACAGATATTTCTCTCTCTGGGCCCAATGCCTAATTATCTGCTATGACCCCTGCATTGGCGACAGGAAGGGCATCTGGCCAGTAAACACTCTGCTCCATTCAGCTGCCCCGACTCCACCCTGATGTAAGGGATTACGAGGTCATTAAAAGAACCCCCCAAAAAGTGACTCACTTAACAATTGTGGCAAGAAGGGTAATAAAATCACCCAACAACTATCTCAGCAACAGAAATTTTGGAGTCACTTGTGGTCCTAAGTTGAGGACTATCTGTAATGGAGCAGCTATCATTTCTGTCACATAAAATTATATTCATGGCTCTGCCCCCAGATGTGCCATTAGGTGGCGGCAGCTGCCAGCGGATGCACTTGAGCACCTGTAGGGGGAGATGTTGCACCCCTGGTATATAAGGGCACGCATGTGCCACATGTGCTCAGTTCTTGAGCAGTTCTTGGGAAGTTCTTACTTACTTACCTTTACTCACTACTGAAGACAAAGTCTATCTTTGGACTTACCTAATAAAGCTGAACCTGATTCATCATGCATCCTATGGCATGTGGCTTCTTCCTAAGGTCCAGACCTCTATCCCATCAATGACAATTTCACTGTACAATTTCTAGTGATCTTAGAATGGCTTTCTAAGAACAATGCATCAATGTGAAATGTGAAGTCAAGATCCTTATAGGACATCTTATAAGGTAAACTTTATATTACATGCACGTATGCAAGCTAAGCCTAAACGAACAATAGTGGTTTTTTTTTAAAGAAAACTTGTTTTTGGAGTCCTACATTTAGAATAGAGAGAAAGTGGGAGGGAATCAACACAACAGTGCATTATGGGAAATTTTCAAAATATATAGAAGTTAGGATAATAGTCAGCTCCAGTTTTTACTAAGGTTACATCTAGTTGAAAAGCCAAGCTTCTCCATGCATAATTTGGGAAATAGTTCAAAGGATCATGTAGCACTGATGATACCAAATTTTACTATATTTAACATGTGTGTATCAATGTCAGTTGTGAAATACTGTGACAGTTTTTTGTGCAAAAATCATATAAATATTCAAATCTTTGTATAAAAATATGAAATCATAAAATTGTGCTGGGCTTAGCAAGCCATTAATCCACCCACTTGTTTAACCTAAATAAACTTGATGAGTGTGCTGTTGCCAAAGAACCATTCAGCCTCTGCTTAAAGATGTTCAGTGAACGTGTTCACAGTGGGGCTGATGGAGACATCTGCCCCACAACCCTCATCATATTCCTCAGTTCAGCAATGACTTTTTTTAGAGTTGCTAGACTTTCTAATTGGATTTGATGCAAATTCTGAGATATCAGAAAAGCACCAGGTTGATGAAGGTTGCTTTTCTCACTTACCTGGGAAGTTGACTGTTGAAGTTGGAAGGGTTTGCTTAATTCTAAGGACGTGTAGAGGATTGCATTTCATAAGTGTTGTGTGAAAATAGCGAAAGTGGAGAGAGACCAACAGAAAACCTATCCCCTACTCTTCTGTGTAAGAGCAAGAAAATTTTGTAAAATTATTGGTGGTTAACATTAAAAGACAAAAGTGATAAGGTGTTTTAAAGGTTGACACTTCAAATTCTCAAGGAAGAACCAGACAGAAATATGGCTTTGTCCTTTCAGATTGAGAGAGCACACAATTAAGCAATGTTTAAATTTATTAAAAACCACAAATCCCTGCATATAGAAATCTAAACTGTGAATCAACAGTGATTGCTTTTCTTAGTATCTGCTTATGAAGGCTTTTTTTATTTTTGTATGGAAATATCTTCAGACAATCTATATTTGTCCCTCAGTTTGAAGTTATACTGTAAATATTTTGGCTTATTGTTGATGGAGAAGGAAGTCAATTTTCATTCAGTTTTACAGATGATAAACTTTGATTGTGATGGTGGAACTCAGATCTTTAGGATCATCCTGTGGGATCTAGGATCATTCTAGTCCAATCAAGAATCAGTTGGAAGAATAGAGTTCAAAAGACCAGGAAAAGGATGCCAGATCTTTCAGCAGCTTCTCTGGAAATCCTAAAACTCAGTTTGGGGCATTTTATAAGCAGGTATGTACATACACAGTCATAGAAGAAGTGGGTTGATAACATGTTTTGAAGTATAACCTATGGGAGATGCTAATCTTACAACTGAATATGAGAGCAAAGACACCAATTTATACATTTCTTTCATTTTTTTACTCATACATATGTCGAACTAAATTTCAACAAAATCCTATTTATTTTTTAAGTGTTTTTTTCTGAAGTTAATACCCAGGAGTTTCACACTCTTCCCTCCACTCTTTTTCTCAGCTGGGTACAGAAATAATTCTCCAAGATTTAGAGGTGACATTGTACAGCTGCTCTCACCTCAATACACTGTTCTTCACATTCCCCATTGGGCTCTCAGGTTAAGCTGGTTTTGCAAAACAAGATAGTGCTCTAACTTCTAATTTGGGTAGGAAAAAAATGTAAATGAACTTTCGAAAGCATGCTCAAAATGACCATAATAGATCTTTGATGTCATTTGGGTAGCATGTACTTCTTCCCTACATTTTCTCTGGATCTCGAGCAGATCTACAATGTTTTTTTCAACTGTGGGTGGTTGTTGTCATTGGCACTCATTCATATTTTTTTAAAGGAAAGCTTTTAAAAAAATAGTGTGAGACTATGCACTTTTCAAAGCATATCAAAACATAGGAGAGCTTTGTCTCTGCTTCATTAGATGTATATGATATTTAGTAATCACTAGTTACTAGTTTCAATCAATATATATGTCAGATATTAAAAGCATCTTGGTGGTGGCGCGTGGTTAGAATGCAGTATTGGGGGCTAATTCACTGCCCACTCCAGGAGTTCGATTCTTATTGGCTCAAGGTTGACTCAGCCTTCCATCCTTCCAAGGTCGGTAAAATGTGGATGCAGATCATTGGGGGGCAATATGCTGACTCTGTAAACCACTTAGAGAGGGCTGTAAAGCACTATGAAGTGGTAAAAGTCTAAGTGCTATTGCTATCTTCAAATGTGAGAAAATTATGGTAAAATAAGCTGAGGATATGAGAAAAGTAGGATTCTACATTTAGACAAGAAAACCCAAATGCACAGGCATAGAATAAATGGTACCTGGCTCAATAGTAATAACTGTGAGAAAAAAAAAATGTTGGAGTCCTAATGGGCATGCACTTAAATATGAGCCAGCTGAAAGAGTGCAGAGAAGAACAACAAAGGTGATTAGAGGATTGAAGACTAAAACATATGAAGAATAATTGCAGAATTGGATATTTCTAGTTTAACGAAAAGAAGGACAAGGGGGGTGATATGATAGCAGTGTTCCAATATCTAAGGGGCTGCCAACCAAAGAAGAAGAGATCAATCTATTGTCCAAAGCACCCGAAGGCAGAACAAGAAGCAATGAATGGAAGCTAATCAAGGAAGGGAACCAAACTGGAACTAAGGAGAAATTTCCGGACAGCTAGAACAATTATTCAGTGGAACAACTTACCTCCGGACTTTGTGAATGCTCCATCACTGGAGGTTTTTAAGAAGAGATTGGACAACCATTTGTCTGAAATAGTATAAGTTTTCCTGCTTCAGCAGGGAATTGGACCAGAAGACCGCCCCCCTCAAGGACCTGGACAGTCTCAGGAAAGGCTACTAATCAAAGAATTTATTTGTGATGACTCTCAATGTAGGGAATGCTACACCATGACACTTACCTCATCTTGCATGGTGGTCTTTTTAAAATCAGCTGGAGATCCTTTAATTGTCCTAGATTTTTTAATCTTAGGTTCATACACTGCTTTTAGTGTACACAAATGGACCATTGAAATGATCAAAGAGCTTGAACACCTTTGCTATGATAAAAGTCTAGAATATTTCAGAGGCTTTACTTCAGAAGAAAAGACAAAGAGGGTGGGGACAGGAAGGGTTGAAGTATATAAAATCATACATGGCACAGAGAAAGTGAACGTGAATGCTTTTCTCCTTCCCTAAAATACTAGAGGAAGATGTAAAACAGGCACAAGAAACTATGGTTTTTTTCACAGCAAATATTTAACTTGTAGAATTCACAACCACACAAAGCAGTGATGGCATTAACTTGGATCTTTAAATTAAACTTTAAATTAATGAAGAACACAGGTCATAGGTTTTTAAGACTTTATTGTCTCCATGCCTCTAAAAATAATTTGCAGAGGAACAATGGTGGGACAAGAGTGTGCAAGGACTCCAGAGACATCATAAATGTTCAAGGGGAGAAGAGTGACAAGATGTGTGTCACAATGCAAATGCCTCTTCTTTTGGACTTGTTCACTATACAAGGGGCTGCTGAGAAGTTCCTGGCTTCACCCCCTTCCAGTTAAAATAGAAAAATGAGTGTGGGGGCATATGACATACTAATATCTTAGTATGTAACTGTGCAAATATCAGGTATTTGTGATTCTTAAAACTGGTTTTTTTTTTCTTTCAGTGAGAAGCTGTGATGGCAGAGGCACAAGCAAGTTTCACGTCGTTGGAATTATGGGCTGTCATGAGGTTTTTGTTTCTCCAGGGAAAGTCAGCAAAGGACTTTCACACTGACATGTCACAAACATTGGGGGAGAAGTGTCCTTCCTACAGCACTGTCAAAACCTGGATACCTTGTATCAAGACTGGGCATTTCGCTGTTGAAGATGAGTCCACAGTGGGTACCCCATAACCTCAACTGACCCGGCAACCTGCAACGCTGTCCATGAGCTGATTGTTGAGGACCGGCAAATATCTGCAAAAAAGATAGCCCAGATACTTGTCATCTCCTGGAGCATGTTGAGTTTGTTATCACCACTATCCTAGACATGTGCAAGCTTTCAGCGAAGTGGGTACCGAAATGTTTGAACAGTGATCAGAAGGAGGAATGAGTTGAAGCATCCAAAGCCGTTTTGGCCCATTTTGAAGCTGCACAGGACTTTTGGGCTAGGTTAGTGACTGAGGATGAAACCTGGCTCCACATCTATGATCCTGAAACCAAGGAACAATCAAAGGAATCCCATGGCCGAAGAAGTTCCAAATCCAGAAATCGGCCAAAAAGGTCATGGCGTCCGTTTTCTGGGACAAAGACGGTATTCTGTTGGTGGACTACCTAACTCAGGGCTCTAGTATCACCAGACAGTATTATGCTAACCTCCTGGGCCAGCTGAAAGAGGCAATTAAGACAAAACGCCATGGAAAGTTGACCAAAGGGATCCTTTTTTTACAGAACAATACACCTGCGCATACATTCAACATTGTGGCTTCCATATTGAACACCCTGGGTTTCCAACTGGTCCACCATCCCCCCTACTCACCTGACCTGGCCCCTTCGGACTATTATCTGTTCTTGACTTTGAAGAAATACTGAAGGAGCAACGTTTTGAGGACATTTTTGACATCAAAGATGCTGCTGAGAGCTGGTTTGCATTAAAACTGACCCAGTAAGTTGAAGACTGATAGTTCTATAAAATAATCTGTTTTAAACTTCATTTTTTTAAACAGTTTACGGGTTTTCAGCATACTTATTTAGGAATAATTCCCTTGGATCTGATGGAGTTAACTTTGCATGGGGAATACAGAACCCTGTAATACTAATAACTCATAAGCTTCTCTTTACACAAAAAGAAAAAAAAGAAAAAAAGAAAAAAAAAGAAGAAAGGGAGATTTGCTAAATATCTGGGTTTGTCTTTGTGAAGCACTGTTGATTTTTTTTTTTTTTTGCAAACAGAAATGTTATTAAAATATTTTCTGGTTGACAATTGTTAATAAAATCATATTTTCTTTTAAGAATTATTTTAAAAAGACTGATCTACAGCAGTGTTTTTGAAACTTGGCAACACAGATCAATTCCCAGCTGAGTAATTTTTGGATTTGGAGTCCATGCATCTTAAAGTTGCCAAGTTGGAAAAACATTCATCTGCTATTATCTACACCAGGACTGTCAAACTCACGGCTCGTGGGCCGGATGCGTCACGTCCTGGCCACGCCCACGCCTGGTTTAGTGAAGGGGGAGAAAAGTCACGATATGTCACGTGATGCCGCCGTGACACTGCCAGTTTGACACCCCTGGTCTAAATAGTCTTCTATAAAGGTGGTCCCCATGAATGGCAGAAAAGCTGTCCTTTTTTATATTATTACAAACTGTATGGAGGATATTGGTTGCTGATAGGCAGTAAGAAAAATATCACAATAAACAGGAGGAAACTTGTTTAATTTTTCCACAGATAATAATGGTGGGAAAATAGCTTCAGTTCAAGAATGGAAACTTAGCAGGCCATGATTTTCTTTTTTTTTTATCCCTTGCTAGGTTTCGTGTGTGTGTGTGTGTGTGTGTGTGTGTGTGTGTGTGTGATTCTTTTGGGGTGCTCATTTGTCATTAATGATAGCTTTAAAACAAGGTTACAGTACACCTTTTGCCATTTTATTACTCCTTATTTTTCTTTTTGTTAGCAAAGAATGATAACCTGAAGTACTAGTTAAATGATGTTGACTTTATCAATACAGTAGCCCTTGGTGAAATCTTATGCTCTGTGTACTTGTTATGACAATAAGTGCCAGTGAACTCTGGAAATTATACACAGTTCTGTCCTAACTGCTCATTCTAGCAATGCTTAAATACTCCTGGTGTAGCAACACCTCACACACCTGTTCAAACAATAATCATCCTCATTACCTTCTGTTGACACTGACGCCATGCTTTTGCTTCATATAATAAGCACTGATGGAGAGTTGCAAACTGACAGTGAGGTGGGTAGGTATATATTGTTTGTTTACCCATATCCAGTTTGTTACCACAGATACTTGCAGCCAAGAACTGAACAAAGATTGGATTGACATCCTTGTTGAGCAGGATTTGCCCCCCCCCCACCCCTAACACTGCCCCACCCCCAAAACTGGTGATTGCAGAGAATTGCACACAGGTGTTCCCTCACACCTGTTTGACAGAGAACAGTGTACGGTTTGTTAAAAACCTCAGACTTACCTGGAATTAAGTATTTGTTTTAAGGTTTCTGGCAATCCAAGCAAAGAGAACACGATGGTTTGGTTCATACTTAGTACTCAAGTTTAACAGAGTGAAAGATTAAATCCAAACGATTTAAGAAATGCCTAATCTTTTTCCTGTAGAAGACAATGCCCTAGTTCCTGTTTGCTGCAATGCAAGCAAAGAGAATTATCTCATTACTTCAAACTTTTTATGTTAAAGAGGTGATGTCTTAGAACCCTCAGGCCTGGGAGTCTATCTCTTTAGACATGTGAAGGCAGCGAGTAGATCATGACACTGAGTTATTTTGGCATCCAGCTGTTACCTGGAGTATGTGACCTCCGTGTGTGGGAGCAAATGGAGTTTGGAGTCAGTAGCTAATGATGGTATTGCATGCAGCTTATCCTCTTGAAATTACTTCTGTGGTGTTCCCACACTGACCTTCTCTATCCACTGAGAAGTTCCCAAGTCCTTTTCTTCCACTGCACAATTACCCTACCCTCCTACTGCTGCTTCCAATCTTTATCTTTCAACCCTCCAACCCATCATTTTTAAATTTCCATACCTGTTTGGGTTGTTGTCCTGTAATAAAAGATTGGATTGGATTGGATTGGATTTGAAATGCTTGGACCTGTAAAAAATTATTTGAGATGGCTTTCCTAAACTGAATTAGAATTCCCAGAATTCCTCAGGCGTCAGTTTTCTAAGGAAGAAATTGTCTCTTCCCTTGATCACTGTTTCTAACCTTCTTATATTACTATTAGGTGCCCTTTCGCCTTCCCATACTGTACAATTTTCATCCCATTTAATATCATTCCTGAAAATAGAATTTGTATTTAAAAATACCTGTAGAAGATATGCTTGAAGAATGCAACTTATCTCCCCAGTCTGGTCCGAATTCAAAAATGAGACACGTTAGATTAATTATGGAATAGACACAATTTTGATGAAATTAGCAGGTGGCTTTCATAGCTGGTTCTGACAGACACTAGGGACTCAAGTAAACATTCGCAGTACAATTGGTTGCAAAAAATTTTCCCCTGAAAGATGTGTTAACAGAACTGTATTTCCAAAATGCATTTGCAACTGTAAGAAGACTTCAGATAAGTATCTTCAACATTCTTGAACTTTTGCGGATATGTGGCCACACTCAGAGTTTTATTTTTATTATGTTTCTATAGCAAATAACAAGGTCTCTGTGGATATGTTAACAGTAATAAAATAAACATAGAATTAAATTTAAGATGGGTGTCTAAACAGCCGATTATATTTTGTATACTGTATTCATTCTGGAAGTAAGCTATGTTGAAAATCATTTTAGGTTTTAGGTTTTAAATTCAAGAGACAGATTTTCTGCCAAGAAATGCTGTTGTTGAAAGGAGAGGGAGAATGGGTTGAAGGAACAAATGAATTAAACCAGAATTCCTTTTTTTCCCTACTGTCCTTTTATGATCCACGGTTTCAATGTTAAAGAGTAAAGTTTAGATTTTAAATAAAAGGAATCTAATTTTCTTCCTCTTCATCCAAGCAATCCTGCCAGATTATGCTTTTGCATCTGGAAATTTCACCTGTGGGTAAAACCCCTGAAATTCTCAAGGGTTGTTTCTGTATATGCCATGAGTACAAAGGTTAAGATGCTGGCCTGGAAAACCAGAGGCTATGATTTCTAGTTTCTTAGGCCGGGTGATTTTAAAATCACCAAGCCGGCTGGGTGATCTTAGTCCAGTCTTCCTCTCTCAGCCCTGCCCACTTTACAAAGTTGTAAGGAAAATAGGAGGAGGGAGTTGTATTAGGTATGTTTGCCGACTTGAGTTACTTGCTAAGTAATAAAGGCAGGATTAAGAAAAACTTAAAAAAATATTAGGAGAGGTCATTCCATTATAAAAAGCAAACTGGACTTCCATCCCAGGCAATTTGGAATTGATCCACTATCTAGGTGGAAAATTTTAGCTGCTATCCCTCATTTACAATTTTATAGTGATATCTCATGGGGATCAAAACATTCACTATGTTCTCAATGGTCATCAGGTGGACTGAAAACTTTAAACTCTCGATTTCTGGACAAAAAAGCAACTCTCTAATAGCCAGGGCACTTTTCATCTCTTCCTGATGATTATAGACCTCTGTCCTACTTTGAAGAGACTTGATTGAAGGACTGGAGTACTGCTGAAACAAATATTGCGTTATCAATGTTATCAATTGATAGACAGAAAAAGGAGTTAGATAAGAAGTCACTTTGGACAATGAGATGGAAGGTGTGTAATTTAAACAAATAAATAAAAATAATAAACAAAAAATACTGTAGTTGTTATGTAATGGTATGAACTTAAGTGACTTTTCTGCGGAAGTCACCTTGAAGAAGAAACTTGTCTAACAGGTGCCATCTCTCCCCCTCCCCATCTTAAATAAATACTAAGCTTACTCTGTGATTACTGTGTGTGTGATGCATGTGCAGGTAAAGTTTTGAAACTGCTCATTGAATAGTTACATTTTGATCCGGAGATATGCTTATTTCTTCTGAGCAAGCTGATGTCCATCAAGAATGTCCATGGAAAATAGCTCTCTGTGGCTTGATTTTTCTCAGCTGGGTCCTTGTCAGTAATGGTAAGAAAGCTATCATTACTGACAAGCTGATGAGGGCGGCTGAGATGATATGTGGTTGATAGCTAGGCTGCTTTTTATGAACTTTCCCACCTTTTATTCTGCCAGGTATGCATTCTTGGTATCTTTCTGCAATGTTCACTTACCTGAAAGTACAAAGGATGGAGAAAAGGATACAAGGTGAGGATTAATGGCTCCCCAAAGATGGCAAGCCCCTAAGTGTTGTCTGTTGAGTTATCTGGTAGGAACAATTGTCTCCGCATGAGTTAAGTTCAGGGGTGGGATTCAGCCGGTATGAACTGGTTCGAGTGAACCAGTAGTTCCGGCGATGAGTTGATTCCACCCGCCCCTGCGCTATTCTGTTCTATATTTCTTTTGTTTGAAGCCCAGCTGATCAGTGCAGAAGTGTGGATTGCCACGCCGCAGCTGTTTTTACTCACCAGGGCTGCAGTAAAAGGTAAGTTTTCTTGCTATTTTCAAAGGCAACGTGCATGCTCACCGAATCAGTTGTTACACCAGTTGAATCCCACCATTGCTCAAGTTGCTCTGTTTGAAGGGATTCAGAAGTTTAGAAAGCTATCTGAGATATTACTGTCCCATAGTACAGCGGTCCTCAACCTTTGTGGCTTGGTGGTCCAAGTAAGGGGGGGTGAGGGGAACCAGCGTGCATGTGTGAGCAGCTCAACTTGCACAAGTGGCAGGCTGATGCACACAGGCATGCACACGTATGCAGCTTGACTGCAAGCTGAGCTGAAGGCACATGTGGGTGCCCACCGTCCTGCTGCTTGCGCGAGTTGAACTGTTTGCTTGTCAGGCTGCTTCTCACGCAGCCCAGTTGCGAATAGGCCATGGCCCAATAATGGGCTGCACTATTGGGGACCCCTGTTCTAGAATTATCTGACCTTTGCTGATGTTCAAGGCAATCTGATTCCTTGGCTATCAGAACTCAGTAGGAATTGCTTCCTTCCTCATAGTTTGATCCTTTTTGCAGTAAGGTATTTTTAGGGGCACAGCTTTGTTTGTTTGTTTGTTTGTTTGTTTGTTTGTTTGTTTATTTATTTATTTATTTATTTATTTATTTATTTGATTTATAGGCTGCCCAACTCCTGAAGGACTCCGGGCGACTTACAATGTTCGAACAACAGTGGTATGCTTACGATAAAAGTAATACAAAATTAAAATTAAATTAGTATTAAACTATTAGGAATTAAAATCACCCACTCAACAAACATATCAAGACATTCATACAGGGGAATCAATGGTCCCAAGCCCGCTGGCCTAGCCAAGTCTTAACGGCTTGGTGGAAGACTAGCAGGTCAGGGATGGTCTGAATCCCAGGGGGAAGCTGGTTCCAGAGGGTCGGTGCAGCCACCGAGAAGGTCCTCCTCCATGGGCCCGCCAGATGACATTGCTTGGCTGATGGGACCCCTAAGAGGCCAACTCTGTGGGATCTAACAGGGCACTGGGAGGCATAAGGTGGGAGGAGGCCGTCTTGAAGGTTAAGTTCTTTTTCCATCGGAGACTTCATTTTGAGATCCCCCCACATAGCTTACAACCCTCTCTAACCAGTGTAATCTACAGCTACATCCAGAATATGTTCTCTTTCCATCCTTTCACTAGAAATCTTTCAATTTTCCATAGGGAAGTATTACTTGTATAGTTACTTCTATGGATGAAACCAGGATTTCAAGTTCCAGGTGACTCGGCACTGGGTCATGTGGAATCTAGACCATAGGAATGAATTTTCTGCATTTTTCCTTGTGCATATATTATATCAGACTATTTTGAAGTCTTGTTTCCAGTTTAGCCTAATAATTTTATTACCAAGTCAAATCAGTTGTACACAGAAAAGCTGGGCCGGGGGGGGGGGTCTTAAGCAAAAAATATGAAAATAAAAAATAAATTCTATAACAAGCCAGATTAGCTTGTACTGCAAGCTGAATTTGGGATGTTCTTCCTGATTAATATTAATATTTCCAGAAGAACTCTTTTAAACTGAAGAGATATTTATCTTTAAATGGGCTAAATAGTTATTTAGATGATAGAATGAAAAATCCCTGAAAGGAGTGATAGCCTATTGAATAAATAATACATCTTTTTAAAGTCTAAATGAGACTTTACAAGATAAAGTGGCAAAGCTTCAAAAGAGCTATTGATCTACAGAGTGCATAATATGCATGTTAAAAAAATGTTTGAAACACTTATTTACATGACATATGGCTCTGAAGGAGCTCTTACACCCTTGAAGTAAATGGGATGCATTGTATAAATGGTCTAAGTATTTCTTTTATCAATTGGTAAGGAATCACGTTCTGTGCTAGAAAATTAAGATGGTTTAAAGAGCAGAACAAAAGCAGAAGCAGAAGCAGAAACATGGGACTCAAATCACGTTTAAGGAATTAAAGCTCATTGTTCATCTTTTCCATGCGACAAAACAACATTCATTTTTGATCCATGGTTTTTCAGTAAACATATATTTGCATTCTAAATTGCATTTTCCTATCTTAAGAAAAAAAATATTAAGAATCTCGGACATAACTAAAGTTTTTCACACCAAAGTGATGAGTATACTTCCTATTTTTTTAAAAAAAATGTTCTCCCTCCCCCCGCCCAGAATTGTAACTTAAATTATTTAAGTTGTATTTTTAAAGGTTTCACATTTTAATATTTTGATATTGTGGAATTAAACTATTTTAAACATATCATTTCAGTTCATCTATTGCATTGTTTATGTTTTTATTTTTGTGCTTTCAAGTCAGTGTTGGCTTGAGATTATTTCCCAGAAGAAAGCGACTGGCTCAAGGTCACTCAGCTTCATGCCAAAGGCAGAATTAGAACTCACAATTGCCTGATGTCTTACCCATTAAATCAAGGGGGTCTCCTTCCATTTTTTAAAATGTGTACGATAATTTCATTGTTTTCAGTGCAATCCAAGGAATATGGCTTTGAAGGGGGGGCATACAAATATTTTACATAAACACCAGGGCAAGTATTTTCTAATAAGTTTTATTGCGCACTAAGTGTAGGTAATTCTCGACTTATAATCACAATCAAACCCAAAATTTCTGTTGCTGAGATAATTGTGAAGTGAATTTTGCCCATTTTTCTTGCCACAATTGTTAAGCAAATTGCAGCATTTGTTAAATTAGTAACATGGTTAGCAAGTGAATCTGGCTTCTGCATTTACCTGTATTTTTCCGAATAAGACGCCCCCATGTATAGGATGCCCCCACTCACTTTTCTTAACCAAGCCTTCCATGCTTCCAAGCTCGGTAAAATGAGGACCCAGATTATGGGGGGGCAAGATGCTGACTCAGTAAACTGCTTAGAGAGGGCTGTAAAGCACTATAAAGCAGTATATCAGTCTAAGTGCTATTGCTATTGTACGCAGAAAAGATGAGTAATATGTTGCTTGCAAGGGTAATATATTTAAATATAATCTATTTATTATTATTTTCCAATCTATCTCTTATGGTACCGTTGTTATTATTTTATTGCTCCTCATCCAGAGATGAAAGCTCTTATTGTATTGCTGTGCATGTATCTTAAACTTTTTTGTAACTATTATAAGAGCCTTGGTGGCACAGTGGTTAAATGCAGCACTGCAGCCTCTGACTTGTTCAGCAGGTTGTCAGATCGAATCTCCAGGCTCAAGGTTGACTTAGCCTTCCGTCCTTCTAAAGGTCGGTGAAATGAGGACCCAGATTGTTGGGGGCAATGTGCTGACACTGTAAACTGCTTGGGGAGTGTTGTAAAGCTCTGATGAGCAGTATATAAAATCTGAGTGCGATCGCTATCCATGGTGTAAGCTGCCCAGAGTCCTTTGGGAGTTGGGTGGCATAAAAATCTAATAAATAAATAAATAAACAAACAAACAAATAAACAAATAAATGTTCAAACTGAAATGAGAGTCTTATAAATACCAGAAGGAATTTAATTCTATTACCATAGACTACATGAATATAACTCTAATGTCAAAGGAATAGGATTTTTTATTTTTTTTTCTAGAATTGTGGGGCATTGCACAACATTCCATACTGAACAGCATTGAACTGAGGTGAAATCAAGAGTGTGTGGTGGAATGTATTTTACTACAACTGAACTGGTGCCTTCCATAATTATTCCCAAAAGTCAGGGTTTTTTTCCACAAAGCAAAGCTATTAAAATTATAAACAACTTCCCTGGGTGAGAATATTTTATAACATGAATTCCAACATTTATACTTTTTATACATTTAACACTTCTTTCAAAATAAAATGTAGAATGTCAGTCCGCATGAAGAGTAACCAAAGGATGGATTGGGAAACACGATTTCTACTTTCCTGCAACAGAATAAGGCAGGAAAAAAACTTCTTAAACTGAGAAATCATAAACTGAGAGTAAAGCATCCAATCTGGATGGAATCCTAATTCACAGTAAATGTGATGTTATAGCAAATCCAGCCAAGTGGCGAATAACATTCCCCTACACACAGACACACACACACACACAAAACCACATTGCTACTGTTTTCACTTACTGATTTAGAAACATTTTCACATGAAGTTGAAGAAAGTCTAACCTTTTTATTGGCTAACCATCAGTCAAGATCCAGGAATTTCATTAATGAAATCTATGCTGCAAATGTTGAAATAGAAATAGCACTTAGATTTATATACGGCTTACAGCCCTCTCTAACCGGTTTACAGAGTCAGCATATTTACATATAGTAATTTTTATATTGATATTTTTTTATATTGAGACAAGAATGCACTTTCCATGTTAGGAAAAGAGCTTATGACAAGCAAGTCTTTGGATGTGTGTTAGAACTGAACAAAGGACAACTTGCAGCATGCTTAAATATGTGTGCCTTTAAATGTATGTTTAAGAAAATATAGGAGTTTTGTTCCTATAGTCTCAGCAAATAGATATAACCTGTATCTTTTGGATATACATTACAGGCCCGGAATAGTATTGCAACTCACATTAGTGTTTAGGCTTTTTATGGATTTCTTTTCCGTTCATATAATAAATACTATTTAATATAAAATGCATACTTTTTATATTTCTACAGTACTTTTAGCTTCAGAAGAACACTTAATTTTCCATGTAATTGAGGATGGTATCCTAGCATTTTTCAACTGTACTGCAGTGAAATGTGTTTACCTGCACTGTAAATCTGTGTCAAAATAATTTCTGACAACTACATTTAAGCAGCATTTCCTGTAATTTAAATTGAGCATGCCTACATCTGTTGAACTAAAGATGGATTGCAGAACCCCATAATTCTAACATAGTTTCCTTACTCGTGCCACACGAAACAGTGAACAAACATCATTGAGATATGAACATGCTTAGCTACAAGACTCCTATATTATACTAAAAAAAGGGAAGGAAAAGCGTGTAATAATGAAATAATGAGTCAACATTCCTTTGCAATCCTCCAGTTAATTACCAAGCCATGGCTGCAATCCTTTGCACACATTCCTTGAGTAAATCCCACTGCAAGTGGAATTACTTCCACACATTTACACTTTCATGGTGATTTCTTCCTATAAAATTCAGTGGCATTTTTGCCCACTCATTCCAAACCAAGACATATCAATATAAGTCTTGGCAGCACACAAGTCAATCAACAATTCAAGAGATCAGTATGAATAGAGTCTCAGATAAAAGTATTTAAAAGTATCTGATTAAAAATTGTAGTAAACTTAATATCTACTGATTCTTGATAGCAATTCAATGAAACTACAAGGGGTTAGGATTCCCTACTTTAGTTGCAATTGTTAACAATTGGGAGGGCAAAAGCAGAATGTCCTGCATTTATTCATATGTCTGGTTGTATATATATAAAATAGTGCAAACCAATGCCCAAATTCCCTTCAAAGTGATTAGATAGAAGAACTGGTTTGAGGGCAAGAACCGTTGCATAATAGTTCTGTACTCTACTGAGAAAAACTGTGGTTGGATTTATGTGTGCATGGTTTCCTAAAGTGCATGTTTCCCCATCCACAAGATGCTAATGGATATAAATCTCATTCAGGAATGTTTGCTTCCTTCCACTTGAATCAATTTTTTGATGGACATGTGTTAGTTTTTTAAAATGTAATTGTGTGTCAGCTTTAATATCAAATTCTCCAAATCACAATAAACAGTCATTGTTAAGGTATGAGCTACAGTCAAGATAGGTTTCTCTTACATCTCATGCGATAATTTAATTTTATTATCCTATAAATGTATTATTATGACTTATTTGTTAGTGCCACCATCACCACCTGCAGTTGTTTAGTAGTTTATATAACCGGTTTCAAAACACTTTTAAAAAGTGGAAAATGAACTTTATAAACATAATTTTGGTTCATTTCTTAAATGGATATAGATTATTCCTGCAAAGTGTTGGTAACATCTATTCTTATCAACTGTATTGTCAACCTTACTTGAGGTCATCATTTGAAACTGGCTTTTCTGCCACATTTCAGATGCCTGTGCTCATTTTGCTCCTTCTTCTCTGTACAACGTGAACTCCAGTTTGGCGTGCTGAACTACAAATGCTTTAGAGGTATAACCCAAGGCTCTCCCCTTCAGAGAGATGCACTCGCTTCAGTGTCACTATGCTGGGCATGGCAAGCATTGAACTGAGCAGTCAGGCGCAAAGGAGGTAGATTTTAATCCATGACAGTACTAGGTCATAGACAGTAGCCCTTCAGAAGGAGTCCTTCTAATTGAAGTTAATGAGAGTGGAAAAAGGTTTGAGGTTTTGATGAAACAAGGTCATTCCAAAGAGACACATGGAATTTGGCTTCTTTTTTTTTTAAGTTGCACTTAATCAGTGAATCAATGGAAAAGAAGCAACTGAAATAAATCCATGCCCATCTTTCATTTAATTATGCTGCACTTATGCCATCTATAACCCATGGTTTTCCAGACTTAAAAGGAACAAACTAATTGGAGCTGGTGTGCATTAAAAACCATGCACAGAGAGCCACCGTAACAATGAATTAAAAACAAAATGAAATTAAATCCGATCTGACATTATTCTACACACTAGATTGAATTTTCCTTTTACCTCTCACGTATAAACCAAGTTAAATTAATGCCTGAATTATGTGTTGTGGAAAAATAACTTAAAGTAAGAACTCACTAAGTGCTCTGTTTTAACTTTTGCACAACTCAAGATAGGAGCTATCTCAAGCCCAAAGTGTATTTATCTGTGTCAAATATTTTTCTTTGGCAATTAAAGTCAAAATGAATGTGAATGAATGGAACAAGAATTTTGTTCTGTTCTAAGAAAGGTAGCTTTTATAAAAGTGTTGCTGGTTTGAATTGTTCAAGTTCAAGCTAAACTAGGTTTCTTCAGATTAGGGGCTTAATGATAATTTTACACGAATAAACCCCCTTTTTAACAGTTATACATTTACTTTTAATCTGAATGCAGGGTTTGATGACAAAACAAGCTAGTGTTTTGATTAGCTTAATCTTAATATCAAGCATTTTGTATAAAACATTGATCTTGCTGACATTTTATCACACTTATCAGTATCTAATTTACTTCCAAGTATCCATGACCTCATAAATATTTATTTTAATAAAAAGAGGATCCTCAGGCCAACTTACTTTGACACTTGTCATCATCTGCAACAAATCCTTCCACTTTTTTTTTTAGAAAATCAAGCAGACCATGCTTCATACACAGTTGGATAACTCTTGACAAAGGACCCAATTAAATTCTACTTAATTCACCCAGTCTGTGAAAATCCCTCCATGTTGGTATGTGGAAGACTCTTGATCATATGATATATGTAACTTTCTCAGAACCTGGGCAGAAAGTAGATTTATCAGTCTTCCCCATCTCTGATACTGGTATAGTAGCAAATCCGGGTTTTGACATAAAAATACCTATCATGGACAAGCAAAGGGAAACAGAGATACAGAATCTTCGAAATGGCAAAGAAAGAAAGAAGCAAATCACAGCATAAGCCACAATCAATCTAGTTTAATGTTTATATGTAGAAGTTACACATAACAGACACTAAACAGGAATTTCAGATGTTAACAGAGCTGCAATAAAATTAATGCTGCTATATATTAAAAAAATAATCTCAATACAGTCATCTGGTTGTGGTTTTTTTTTTTTTTTTTGGTCTACACAAGTTCTTTGAAATTGATTTATACCAGTAATTAAGACTGAAATTTTTCCCTATTATCCCATCCTACTCTCCACATTTCTAGTCTTTGGATGAAAGAAACAGCAACCTTATACAGTATTTGTTGACAGTATGTGCCCTTTGGTCAGAAGCAGAAAACTTTTCAAAACCCTCTCTCCAAGTAAAATGCCACAGGGCTTAAAACAATGGGGTAACATCACCCCACTTGGTATTACAAAAATGTTTGTGACAACAAAAGATTACATAAATGCTGATTATACCTCAGCACCGTACCCAGACAGAAAAAAAGCCAAGCTGTCTTGGGTAAGAACCAATTCTTACATCTTGATAACCTCTCCTTGTACACTGTCATATATAAACCTCAGTGCCAAACAGACAAAATGTAAGTTTCAAAACGGTATGATACAAACACCTCTTAACTGGATTGAAGAAAAGCACATCTGTATGGATTCCGAACACATTTTTATTTGTGGTTAGACAGCTCATGCATTCATGCAGGACCAAGCTACC
>JANHGC010002675.1:113463-130755 GCA_027560395.1 Boaedon fuliginosus | reverse complement strand
TTCAGCTTAGTCTACGATGCTAACAATTTTTCATAATTAAGATAGAAAGCGGTTTTCGCTGTGTCTTTTGACTGCGTATTGGTGTTCAGGGATGCCCTCTGCCAGTCTTCAGCCTGTCTGTCCTACACAGTTGCTGTTACAGTCCTTATGCTGTATCTTGTAGATAACTCTGTGCAATACTGTGCAACAAATACAGGGAGTCCTCGACTTACGACTGCAATTGAACCAAAATATCTGTTGTTAAGTGAGACATTGGTTAAAATGAGTTTCCCCCTACTTTATGACCTTGCCACAGTTGTTAAGTGAATCACTCCAGTTGATAAGTTAATAACATGGTTGTTGAGTGAATTTGGCTTCCCCATTGATTTTGCTTGACAGAGGTTGCAAAAGGGGATCACATAACTTGGGACACCGCAACGGTCCTAAATATGAATCTGTTGCCAAGCGCCTGAATTTTTGATCACGTGATCACGGGGATGTTACAAAGGTTGTAAGTGTGAAAAATGGTCATAAGTCACTTTTTTCAATGCTGTTGTAACTTTGAAGTGTCGAGGGCTATCTGTTTCAACATCTAACTTAATAAACCATCTGTTCTGATACACTAAAATGTTTTAAATTCTGTTTTTTTAAAAAAGTCTAGAAGTGCCTGTTTAATTTATGCTCGGCTATGTTTTAGCCAGATCCCTGTTTATAACAGAACTTTCCTGTCTGAAAGAGTGTGTGCCAGCTTCTGAGTTGGATTATCTTTATCACATGCTTGCTGATGCTTTTGAGTGTTAGATGCAGAAGCTATTTCAGCTATTCCAACACATTTAATAATCTTTGATCAGCATTGATCTAGAATAAGTTTGTTTAAAACTGGATTCTAAACGTGATCATTAATAGAAATTACTCACTTGTTTGTTGCCTTTTCAAATTGGGAAGTTAAAATGTTCCTAAAAGAAGAATATTCTAAATGGCTGTCCTCATGTGATCACCAGAACCTGAGTGCAAACTGAATTAATATTTATTAGCTTTCATTCTGGCAATCAAGTAGATCCTCCTTGGATATTACTATTTGAAAAAATGGTGTTTTTTTTTAGTTTCACTCTTAGCTAGAAGATTTAAGCATAATTAACCCTTTCACTTTTCATGCCTTTTGGGGCTAATTAATTCTTTTGATGAGATTTCTATCCTACCCCAATCAAAAGGTTCTTGGCAGCATGCCCTAACTCTTGCTCCAAAAATAGATCCAAAATTTTGGATAAAGATCCTGTCAGAAACAGTGCAGCTGGTACACCTATGACTAACCTTAATACACCAGTATTCACATTCTGTCACCTCTGAAGCAGAAGCCTTGATTATAGGTATGGCATCTCTGCTCATTAACATTTCCAAGTGTTAACACTCTAACATTTGGAGATAAGCAAGATCCTACTGTAAATGGACAGGCTGATCATTAGGACACAGAAGTGGGACAGCTAAAATAGAAGTGGAGGTTCACCCATGTTTCAGTTCCCGCTTCACCTGGAATTCCTTTATTGTAATATCCCATGAACTGTCACAACTGGGATCAGTTTAGTCTTCCCACTACGGTAGTACAACTTCACATACAGGAGGCCACCAAGTAAAACCCACACAACTATTTATATATTTATCCAATCATCTCACTTTTGGAGGCATCAAAGGGCTACTCGTGTTGGCCCATCCACCCCACAATCCCTCACGCCATCTCCTAGGGTACTAAATCTTCCCCACAAGATCATCCACAGCCACTTGTCTTCATTGAATAGGAGGATGCATTGCAATCTCATTTCAGGTGAAGGTTCCCTCTGGATCCTCGTATCAGATCTAGAAAACCTCCCAATCCAATAGTAATTAGCACTTTCTTGAGAGAAAGATCTCTCCTAGGGCTACAATCTACCTGATTGTGTACAGATGCCAGTGGCACTGTAAGAGCTGGCTAAGGATGTGGGATGCGGAAGCCATATTATGCCTCCATTGCTCTCATCTCTATTACCTGGCACTGTGGCTCAAGATGATCCCTCAGGTAATCTTGACCTATGCCATAATGTAGGCTTTATAGGTAACTAGCTTCTTACTTGGCCTTGCTTGGGTTTTTTTTAAAGAAGTATATTTGTGCCACAGTGTTTGCAGGCCTTCTGAAGCCCCTGGCAACCCTTCCCACATCTCTGGGTCAAGGGCAGGCTGGGCTTTAGGCCAAGGGCAGGCCAGCTCTGAGGAAAGTCAGCCAGGGCTTGACAGGGGCACTGGGCCGCAGCCATTTGCAGGCCTTCTTAAGCCCCTGCTGCCCCCTCCCACATCATAGGCAACCTTACTTGGTGGGGTGGGCTGCTCCGTGTGTCTTGGGCCTGTCGCCACTGGGGCAAACCTGGAATTTATATGTATAAAACATGGCACCTCAGAGGTTTGAATATAGTGCCTCAGTCAGTTTGAAAACTTGCACGTGCTCAATAGAGAGAAGAAAATCTGCACACGCTCAGTAGGGAGTTGCTGCTTGTTTGTTAAGAGTGTCCCATTTGCCCCCCCCCCAAAAAAGGGGTCAAAACCGGCCCCTACCCTTTGCACACCCCAGCAGTACTTTTCTTACTACGCTTTTCTACCTATCAGCCAAGTTTGAGGTACATTGGTGCAGAACTGAAAGTTTGTATAGAGCACATACAAACACACATCCACACTCCACCTCTCTTTTATAGATATAAGATAACCAACACCTTGAATTGGACCTGGAGGCAATCAGGCAACCAGTACAGCTCAGAAAAGATTGTCTTCTGTGTCAGAAAGAAGGGTGGAGCATCTTCAAGAGGTCCCTCCTGCAAGTCTTAACAACCAAACAACTTTGTTAAAAAGATGTATCCCCCTGGATGTTCAACAATTTAATGGCCCATGTCAATACTTCAAATTCTGCCCTAGGCAACTGGCCCCAGGGAGGATCCTTCAGTCCTGCTATCCTATGATCCCTGAAGTTTACTTGAATAGTAGCCTAGCTATTGTGTTTCACAACTTCTAGGTATTTGGCAAGGACATTCCTCCATGTATTACAATAATTAAGATAGAAAGCAATCAGGGCATGGATAACCAGGCCCAAGAAAGAATGCAGCTGTCACATCAGAAGTAATTATGTAAAGATGCTTCTTGCCACCCAGCTGCCACCTGCAATCCCAACAGTAGCTGTGTGGAGCACTCTGCAGCCTGCAAAGTTGCTCCTTCTATAGGTGGTACAACAATTCCCAAGCCCATTTCCTATTTACTAACAGCATCATCCTCTTGTCTTAATTTCAGCTTTTTCTCTCTTCCAGCACATTGCTATAAACCTAAGCAATGCTCCACAGTGCTTGTTCTGATAACTATCTTTGAAATGTGTTTGAAATGGTTTTGCAAACTCTGGGAACGTCATAGAAACCTTCCCCACAAATGATCCTCCCCTTCCTTCTTGCTGTAGCAGGACAAGATAATAACACAATCCCCTGATCTCATAAGAATCTTACCTGAGTAAACAATGTCCCCAAGGGTGGGTGGAGAAAACTGGAGCATGGATCACATATATGTCCCAGCTTCTCTTCTATGACACAGGTGCCTCCTCATGGCAAGGATGTATTATTAGCAGCCCTGTGAAGATCCCTCCCCCTAAAAAAAATGGGGGAAAGTGCTATGACATTCACACCATAGTGCTACGGTTGCTTATTGAGGAAAGGCAGTCTTGGCAGAACATAAACCAGTGGAAATAAAACTATATAAATGGTCAGCCTTTGGAGAACAGAGAATCGGTGGCACCAAACAGGAATAAACCTGGTGTTGCTGGGCTATTAAGGTGTTACAAATTGCAAGTGAACCTCAGCACTGGGACTGTCTTGGCCTTTTCTTTCAAGCCCTTCACATGGGCATGACAGGTGGTAATTTAGCAGATGAGGAAAGTGGATTGGGGAACAATGGAGAGGCTTCTGCCTCTCTTCTCTTCTGTCCTTTGCTGGAAGGCTAAGGGAGAGAGGTCTCAGCAGGGAGATGCATCCAGGAATGAGTTGCTGTTGACTGAAGTCTAGCAACTCTTTGACATTCCCATTCATACAGGCCAGAAAGGAAATAAAAGAGGAAAAGGTGGGCACATCACTCCCTTCATTTTTTGTTTCAAAATGGAATAGCTTGATTCTAACTATAGACTGATATACTGATACATTTTTTTTAAAATCACTCCTTTTCTTACTGAATTTGGATCATCAGAACCGGTTAAATGAGCGTGTTGTTATTTGGGGAGCAGAGTTACTCAGCTAAACAGATGCCCTCTAAATGTTTTGAGTTGGACTTTTACACTCATAATCTCCAGCTACGATAGCTGAGGAGTGAAAATTGAAGGGGCTGGAGTCTAAGATCTTTGGAGGGAACAAGTTTGGGCATGCTAGTTTGGAGAGGGCCAATAATCCCCAAATTGGTGTAGGAAATTAAACAGGATTAGTGGTTTGGCAGTATCCATTTTTAGAGATTGGCTGGGCTTTTTATGATTCTATTTTCAAATCTTTCTGTTTATTCCCTCATTTTTTCCCAATAACATAAACAACAAAAGTGTTTCTAAACTAATATTGATAGGGTCAGAGTTTGGGGATTGTCCATCTAAAAGTCCAATCAATAGTACCTCTGTAGCTGGTTTTAGTTTTGACAATGTATTGAATCACCTAACTGGAGATATAAAAAAAGTACTGTTTTATAATACGAGCCAATAAGATCCTTTAAATATGGGCAACTCCACAGGACCCGCAACAGGATGACCTATTCAAAAGTATTAATTGAGGTGTCCTGGTAGCCTTCTAAGATGTGGCTGAGCTGTAACATCCAAAATGTGTCTCTGTGGGGGATGTTAAGGTTCTCTAATTTATTTATTAATTTTATATACCACCCATCTCACTATCTGGGTGGCTAGTAAATAAAAGCACAGATTTATAAACTCCCCAGCCTTGTTGGGGGCCTTCAAGGCAAGCTTTCTTTTCTAGATTGTTCGGCAGCCAAGAAATTATGCGACACTAGCTCACATGAATGAGTCCCCACAGATTTAACAAAGCCCATGAGATTTGCCAGCCTTGTGGGAATGCCAAAAGAGAACTTGAGATCAATTTCATCTTTCTAAGGACCATGATTTCGATGCCTTCTTGACGGAGAATAGCCACCCGGAGATGTTCCTTTTCATATTTAATTTATAGAAATAAAAGTCATCTCTCCTTGCTTTTCACTAATTTGCAGGTTCACCATCTCCCATGATTCCCCAAACTGTGAAAATATAGTCCCTAAGGCTCCATCTCCCATTAGCCTCCCCCTCCCCTCCCAAGCCATCTACTTCAGCTAGAGCTTCAGGTTGCTACAACATCGGCGTGAAACTGAAACTTAACCTGATACTATAGAAACGCAGCACACAATGGGGTAGGCTCTTGAGACATCATTTATTTCCAATTGTTATTGATGGCCTTTCATACTTTGCTCGTGGGTCTACTTTACCTTGTCACTTATGAGCTATGAGGTTATCAATAACTCATGGAAATAAATGTCTTATTGATAGCTTGTTATATATCCAATGCTTTGTCTTCCTTTCCCGAAGTCGCACACACGTATATAAAAATATACTCCGTCATATATAATGCAAACCAGAGGGAGAAGGAATAAAAGCGTTTGATGTCACCAATCCTCTTATCTTTGAACGTCGAGGCTTTTAAGCTCAAAGGGTCCCCCCCCTCTCTTCTATTCTTCCAAAGGCATTTCACAAAGATATGTCCCTAATTTATTTATTAAGGTAAGCCTGAAGAACAAGGTAAAATTACCAGGCCGCCCTATCCATGCCCCTCTATACACACAAGTGTATTCATAATTAATGGACAAGCCTATAGTGTTGTGTCTAGAATAAAGTTAAGGTCAGATCTCTGGGAGACCAACCATGCCATTATGCCTGACGGGAAATGAATACACGCAGGAACTCAGAAGTGCTGAGCTGAAAGAGAATAGTACTGAATGTACAAGAGGCATTTCGAACAATTCATTCCGAAGTGAAAGTGCTTTTTCCTTAGTTTTCCTCCTTGCCTTGATCTAACTAAAACTGTTGTGAGGGCAGGTTAATGATTGACCTTTCCAGCGACTACATACCAAGCTTTGTTCCCCGAGCAGTCAGGAGCTTGGGGAGGCTTGAAATCTTTGACGGAGAGAATAGGATTAAACTGCTGTAAGAAGTCCACTGCAGGTGATAGTCAATGGGAAAAGAGGAAAGAGGCTCTCGGGATATTTCCAGGATATTTCCACGGGCTGCTATCACGTGAGATCTCGTCTGGGTCTGTTAAGATAAAGGGGGCAAAGTTAAAACCACTATCATTGTCCTTCAGCAGATGCTTAAACAGCTTACAGTACCTTGTGAAAGTTTTAAATAAAGTAAGGCAAAGGAAAAAAGGACATTCTGAGTTAAGAAACACATACACACACACACACACACACACACACACAAGTCCAGGAAGTTCAAAATTACTTAACTTGTTGCCCTTTAAATCCTGAAAATCATAAAGAAGAATGGATAGATTTCTATTTAAGGTTCCCCCCACCTGTAAATAAAAAGTATAGTAAAGTACAGTGTTTAAAGCTGTTTTAAAACATTTTAAAATGAGAAATTATTCCTTGATTTATCAAACTAATCCTTATAGTCAAAGTTTAAGAGAAATCAATAGATCCCTTCCTACAAATGAACACACAGATTTGAACCCATTACCAAACCCAATACAATCCTATGGATCATTTTCACCCATGCCGCAAGCTCTGAAATAGTTACTCTAATGGTTGTGAACTTGATACAGTTCTGGTTAAAATGTAATTAAACAATGGAATTATTCATTGATTCCCTGCTGATTGATTTACCCCTGGCTCCAATGAATATTTCAGTCCTTAGAGTGACCTTCCCTGCTTAAACCAGTTAATTAAATAATAAATACTGCAGAACTTTAATGAATGCAATTATACTTTGAGTCTATTTATAGAGATCAAGCTTTTTATTAAAGAGACATTTTCTTCTTCCTTAAAAATATAATTCTTAAGATAGCAAGTCTATATGCTAAATGTATCCTTTGTGATATACGTGTGTGTGTGTACGCATGTATACACCCCCCCATACACACATAGAGAGGGGGGAGTTTACATTATTTTACTATTTTTGGTGAATTAGGATAATTGCATATCCATTCTATGCTTAATCTTTTTAAAGCAATCTTTTTAAAAATTCCATGATTTTTCCTTTTTTAATTTTTTTATGGCAGAACATGACTTTATACTTATCAACCGCCTCAAGTTCCCCTGACCTGGGAAATGAGGTGGGGTATAAATCAAAATAATAATAATAATAAAAAAAAAAATAACTGTTACACAGCTGTGAAAAGCAAATTTTTTTTAAAAAAATGTTTAGTTTAAATTATTTGAACATTAGAAGTATTCCATGAAAAAGGTGTCTCTCTAATGTAAAATATTCTATGAATTTTTCTTCAAATTAATCTCAAAAGCTCAGCGGCAAAACATAAAAGAAAGGATCTCATTTGTTACCTAATAAATACATTTATTATGTAGTGCTAACAAAGTGCTTTCTAATGTTTAGCTTAGTCTGCTATTAGGTAGGCAAACTTGTGCCATGGTCAACTTGTTAAATCTCTTAAGAGCCTTTTCAGATGTTGGGGAAAAGAAAACCTCACAATCTGGCAAATTAAGCACTTCTAAATTCCACTGATTTTCGCAGAAGAATTAAGGACATGGTTAAGTTTCATCAATGAGACTTAACAGTGCCTGATTTGCCTGGATGGTATCCAATGCAATTTAGTTTGAGTACTTTAATAACCCCAAACAGTGGCAACCCTAGCTGCAATCCATAAAATATACCCCTTTTCAAGTAACGCTTGGGAGAAGTTCTCTGGCTAGGAGAGAGGGAGGTCACTATTTAAAAATAATTGGGGCTCCAGCACTCCAATTGCAGGATCGAAAAATGCTTAGCCTGCAAAGGGGAAACAAATCAGCCCTAAATCTGAAAAACAAATGGTTTCACAATGTGGTTTTGTACAGTTGCAAGGAGGTAGGAGTTCCTTAGTAGTGGATCGCTGCCTATCCGGTTGTTTTCTAAAAGGTATTATATTGTTCATTACCAGCAAAGTCACAACTTGGAAATTGGCCAGTTGGCACTGCATTGCTTTGTATTGTCACCCAAATGCCAACCGAATAGAAAAGGGCAAGAAGAAAAACATTATCCGGATGACAAAATATTGCCATTTGCACAAGCTGTTGGAATATACAAACCCGCTTGTTGTGCACTAACCTGGGGCATCGGTGGGTTGTGACTGACAGCAAACTCTACCGGTTGGCATTCGAACAGGTAACATCTAGCTCAGGCATTCAATCCATCATTCATTTATGCAGACACGTCATCGCACTAACATCAAATTGAATTTTTCTACCAAGGAAAGATTGCTAATACTGGACAAGTAAAATCTTCTTATGCGAGTAAGATCCACGTGCAGAGATGGCTATATATAATTAACCCCCAACCAGTTATGGAAACTTGGATTGCCTGCCTGAATAAGGAGACAGTTGTTCCTTGTGTAACAAGGGTTGTGTTGGGCACTATGGCAGTATTCCCCTTAAAAGGGGTCGGGGGAGACTGAGAAACAATTCCAACCTCCCCAGCAAATCCATGGTAGAGCTGTTTCCCCCCCTTAGGATCAGATAAAATGACATGAAAAATATGCCAGCTATTGATGTGTGCGGAGCTTTTAATCAGGCAAGATGTTACAACAAACGGCAAATGGGAAGAAACAGCAATATAAAAAGATTACCATAATTGGCATAAACCTGCCTTTCAAACTTACTCCCAAAATAGAGTCTGTAGATTGAAGAATCTTCTAGGCAACCAGCCTGTCTCCCAATCCTGTTTAAAATATACTTTGGATCAAAAGAGCTTGAAACCCTTTGAGACTGATCTGGACTTATCTGACTAAAAGGTGGTTCTACTTGGATATTCACACATATTATAAATGCAGTCACATTTAATATATAGAGATCTTCCAGAGAGTCTAGACCTTTTAGAAAACCATCAGCTGTCATCAATTGCCTGACGGACAACCTGTGAGCACAGATAATTGTTAACCAATCAAGAGTCTTTTCTTTCAAGTTGGCCGATAATTGACTATGTCATCCCATCTACTTGGAATTCATCAGGACCACAATTAAAATTATAGCTTTCCCTCTTTATAAACAGAAGGGGAAAATATACAGCTAGCGAGATGTATTTCTTTGCTATGTGTTTCTGTGCATGCACTTGTGAACGTTTGTCTTTGTTTTTGAGACAATACGTCTAAGCCAGTTTGAAAGGAAGCTATCGGAGGGAAGCTAGGTTTTAAGTAAATTAATTAACAACCCTCAAAGCCCTCCCACTCACCATGACAGCAAACCTCTGTTGCTTGCCTGACTTCTGATGCTGGCAGACTTCCACTGCTGCATTTGGATTCCTTCTCCAAGACTTGCCAGCAAGTTCTGCAATTTGGATCCCAAGAAATGTGGGGGCAGGGGAATACCTTCAAGCAGTTGGACTTGCTCTTTCTGAAACAGTTAGGGCTTCTTTGAAGTGACATTGCCCCAACCACAAATGCTACCCTGCTGTTTAAATTGCTCACAAATGCAAGCCCTCCATTTACAATTCTATATGATCCACAGGACTGTGTGAGTCTGAGTGTACAGGTACGGTTTCATTATTAGACTGTCCTGGGTGAAGGCTTTTGCGTGGACTTTTGTAATAAAAACTACATCATTATTCCTCTTTATCTTTAGCTGTTGTGGGGGGATTTTAGTGTTTTACAATTCTGTTCTTTTTTACTCCCTTTGGAATACACGTGAATAACCATGGCTTTTACAACATAAATGAATTTCTAGCTGCCATTTGTACGATGCAATATAGAGGTTACCTTTCAGAAGAAGTAGGGTGGTAGAATATATTACTTGAAATACTTTGTTATGCACATTTAAAATATAATGGCTTGCCTAATTTATATGAGACCTGTCAGTTGCATAGACTATTTCACCAACCTACTGATGCATTCTGCTGTTGGGCTCCTCACCTCAAGACCTCCAATTAATATAAAATAGCCAGAGGGAAAGAAAACCAAGGGCAAGACTGTGTACACAGTTGCAAGTATGAAGATGGAAATAATAGCCATGGCAGAGTCCAGCAAAGAACCTTCTCCGGGATTGGTATGGAGCACTTAGTCTTCATGGCTGAACACTAAAAGGACCCTGTAAGTTTGAAGGTTGCCGTGAGAAGCAATGGATACCCCAAAGTTCTATAATTTTGCAATTTTTTATAATGAAATGGTTACTGGGGGAAATGTGTATTGTGATAAATATTTTGGATCTTGATCTCTTCCATTGTGATTTTTTTTTTTAAGGAATTGCTTAAAGTATGATTGTGGGAAAGACTGATGGCTGAGTCAGGATCCAGTTTGCTAAGAAGCTTGTCTGATATTTCAGTTGCAAAGTTACAAAGAACTTGGGCTTACAGGGAGCCCTCAAATATCGGCGCCCTTTGTTTTATTATGTTTCATAACTTTTACTTATTGTTAGTAACAAGGATTAAAGAGTTAAGAGAACACTCCCCCACACCACTTAACACTGAAAAGAGATTTTAAGAAAGGGACAGTGACTATGATTCATCATTTTTTTTTAAAGTCAAAGCTACACATGCCTTGCAACAAAATTCTTCAGATTGTACTGAGGGCTGAGGAACAGATGCTGGCACAAATTGGTATCTCAATGTGCAGAAAACAGCACACCGTTTTAGCCTAGGAGCAGTGATTAGGAGCACTTATGGGCTCTGTCTTGGGTAGCAACCATTTTGAGTAGTGGGATTTCTCTTTCAGCATGATAACAATAGGAGTTTGCACAAAGAGAAATTACATTCATGCATATGAATTTAACTCTAGTTATTTCCTTTCCGTAGTTGAGAAGGATTTCCCAATTGCCAGGGCAGGAGTAGACATCAAGAGATGGGTTTGGGGCGCAGGGGCATAGAGGAGGTACTCCCCTTCACAAGCAGAAATGTTTTCCCTGGGCAAACCTATTATTAGGTGTAACCACATGGATTAGCGAAAGGTAGAATCATACTAGAAAGTCTGAATATCTGGTGTGTACATGCTACTAAGGTTTGAGTAAGTCTTGAGAGTAAGGGCTAATGGTAAAGTGCCAACCACAATAGCTGCATTCAGAAAACCAAACAAATTACAACTCTAGTTAAGTTGGAGGATTGAGAGGCCCAGTCATAAAACGAGAAAGAAGATTTAAAAGCAGAATGATGAGAAAGGCAAAACATTTTTGCTGGATGCAGAAGATGGGAATGTTGGTGTATTGGATTATAGGTTGACAGAATTTTGGGTAGTTAGTCCAATTTTTCTGGTGAACTTTACATTGAAGAACTTGACCGGGGAAATGAGGCGGGGTATAAATCTAAACAAACAAACAAGCAAACAAACAAACAAATAAATAAATGAATAAATAACTGCCGTAAAGTGAATCTGCAACAGAGTATCTCTCATGGACAACTTTATTTTGGTAGCAGGATTTTAAATAGGATTTCTTTGCAACAAGAATAAGGTAGCAAAAGCCATGATGGTGCTGGGAAGTAAGCTCTGGGGAAAAGATAATTATATGTTAGTGCCTGAAAATGGGTTATTCTGATGGGCTACATGTAGAATCCAGGGAAATGACAAGAGAAAATATGGGCAATAAATCTAAACAAGAAGCACGTAAATCCAATTATACTCACACGATGCAGTTGAACAAGATTCTCGTAACTAAACATGCATTGCATGAAATTAAGTTTGGAACTTGGGATATAATGTTTCTGGAGAAGGGTGCCATGTTGCCCCCTATAAGAAAGTGTGTAATATGTGCCTGCAAATATAAGAGTCCTGTGTGATTGTAAATAAAAGGCAAATGAATTACATAACTGGCAATTCTACACAGTGCACCCTATTTAATGCCCAGTGCATCGGATCTAAAAAAGGAATGGGACTTAAAGCATAGAAATAATAGCTGCTAACTTGAACCATCAATGAGAAAATGACCAGATTTTAATAAAGGAGGCAAGTCATTTTTCCCCCTCCTAACTCTTTCTGTATGCTGGGTGTGTGATGTGAAAATAATCTCTGATGCTTTTATTGCATGCCTGCTACATGCTTAAAAAAAAACACAGCAGTAAACTGTCAGAAAACACACAAAAGTTCTTATCTCCGGCTCACTCTCCGCACATGTGGAGGAAACGTGAAATCGCAATGTTTTACAGAGAAGGGAAATCGGATTTAAACAATTTGAAGGATTATTTCCTGGATAAATGACTGGAATTCTATGGCAAATTCCATGTTGCCAAGCTGGATATTCAAATGTTAAGGACTCTTCCAATTGAGAAAAGCTTTATAGCTAACGCTTTTTGCAGTCTAATCCGCATAGAGAAGCACCTTCCTAGTCCAGGACAGGGGCCTCTTAACAGCATTATGGCCCCCCGGGCAAAGCAGTGTCTTGGGGCTCCTACAACAACTACTCACAGGAATAAAAATGTAAACGGTCGATAAAATTAAATCTATATTTATTTTATTGGCACTTCCAACAAAGAAGGGTTAACATACGCAGATTAGTATGGGGCCCCTATGCTCCTGGGGCCCACGAGCAAGTGCCCATCAAGTCCATGCATTAAAATATTAAAATGTGCAGAAATGAATAGGTTAACACTTGCAATTAAAGAGAAGGAACAAAGGGAATATTATATGATATGGGAATCATTCTATTGATGGTTAGAGAATAAATATGAAAGTTAGAAATAAAAGAAAATAAGTGAAATATAGAAGTATGTTAATGAAACCAAATAGATTAAGATGAGGATTGTTGCAAAAGCAGATCTTTTATGTATATCAGTATTAAGTATTAAGAGTAGATAATTAATACTAATGTAATAAATATGGCTGTAAAACTTTAATTGTTATTGCACGAGATATTTATACCCAAGCGACACACTGTTTAATGGATGATGGATTGTTTGTAAAATTAAATATAATAATAATAATAATGAAAAGCCCAGACGTTAAGACAGCCCTGATCGAGGGCGGCGAAAGTTGCGGAAAGTTCGCCGCAGCGGCTTAATTCGCACCACTTTCTCTTCTCGCGACCAGCTCGGCCCTTTCTCCGGGCGCTTCCGGGCTCCCGTCCTCAGCTGATTCATTGGCTGAGGCGACTCAGACGGGCCGGCGCCTGGGCTCGTGACATCACCCATTCACACTTTGGCCCAGCTGGCGCCGCCCGGGCGGTCGCCGTGGCAACGGAGACGCCGCGCTCAGAGGGGCAATGATTTCCAGCTGGAAACGAGAGCGGAGGGAGCCGGCTTTGACAAGCGCGCACGCGCACGCGCGCGAGGCTGCTTCCCTCGGGTTCTCGCTTCACCTCTGTAGAGAGGAACGAATCGAGGGGGGGGGGGTTTGGCTGTCTTTGAGCATCCTGGTCGGCGGATTGGCAGGCAATTTGGGGAAAGTGCCGGGGTTTTCCGCAAAGCATGCTTGATTGTGGGCGACCCTGAAAGAATAGGACTAAATTAAAGAGAAAATCGGGAGATGCGCTTAACTGCCTGCCAAATTATTTGGGTTAACGTGTGCAGATTTTAACCGCAGTTAAGCGATATGAAGCAACAGTTGTACGGGCGGGTGCGAATCTCGGAAATATTCCTCCCCTATCAATGAGATAGATAGATAGATAGATAGATAGATAGATAGATAGATAGATAGATAGATAGATAGATAGATAGATGACAATTCAGAAACGAAAGAAGAAAAGCACCGTCCCGCCTGAAATGAAATGAAATGAAATTTTTAAAAGGAATGAAATGAAATGAACAAATGATTTAATAATCCAGCCACGGCTGCTTCCTCGGTTGTCAGTTTCATGGGATGCCTTGCGAGTCACATATAAATAACACGGTTTTGACTCAAACTGATGGTGCTCCGTCTTTAAAATTGAATGTGAGTCAATTGTTAGTTTCCACTGCAAAATGGAAATCTTTACCATGGGAAATATTTGGCCCTTGATTATTATGTTTTTGTTTATTTATGTTTATTAAATTTATACCCCGCCTCTCTTCCCCAATCAAGGGGAACATGAGGCGGCTCACAACATGATTAAAATACAATAAAATGCAGTGAAACACCACAAACACCATAAAACACTAAAAGCAATCCCTAAGCTAAAACTACTAAAAAAATTCCTATTCCTATTCCTATTCCTATTCCTATTCCATTCCATTCCATTCCATTCCATTCCATTCCATTCCATTCCATTCCATTCCATTCCATTCTAATCCAGGACACCTCTTTTCCCTGCCCAGAACATTAAAGAACTGTTCAAAAACTAACCTTTTAATATTTGGAAATGAGTTGAAGGCAGAAACTTCAAGCAACACTTTCTCCAACATTGCCTTGGTTATTCTTAATCCTTTAATCATTTGCGGAGGGGGGGCAATTCTGAAAAGGGATGTTCTGAAAAGGGAGGGGAGATTTTTTAAACTGTGAAAGGAATGCACCAAATGATCAAAGGAGAATTTTTTATAATTCATGATGAGGAAAAAAAATCTTCCCACGTCTCCCATTAACAGAATATCCCTTTTCAGAATTGCGGGATGGGGTGGGGGAAATCCAATGATGTACACCATCACCAAAGACCTGAGCAACTAGCCATGCTGAGGAGGACAGGTAAAGTGGAGGGTGTGTGTGAATGGATTTCACCCGTCCACCTTCTACTCCCGAATTGAGCTGCAATGAATGACAACGATCCTTTGCGATCTAACCCTGGAAAAACCTCTGAGCTCTTTTTGCTCTTTCTGCAAAAGGCACCCCGCCCCCAACTGCAACCCTCCATCCCGGACGGGCTGTCAAATGTCGGGCTGTTCTGCAGATGCAAGGCATACGGACTGTGCCTCTCTCTCGCCCGCAGATCACACGCAGCAGCAGCTCCCGCTGCCACTGGCGGAGCTGAGATCATGGCCCCTTGCAAGGCAAGGCAAACCACAGCGGAAGGACGTCCCCAGAGCTCGGTGACCAGGTGAGCGGTGTGCGGAAGAGTCAGCCCCAGGCAAACAACGTGCAAGGTTACCGAGCCTGGGATGTCCTCTCAACACTGCGGTTTGCCTTGCCTTGCAAGGGGCCATGAGCTGAGCTCCTCCAGCGGCAGCGATAGGGGTTGTTTCTGCGTGTGACCTATGGGGTTAGAGAGGGGCATGATCTGTACACCTTGCACCTGCGGAACAGTCTGACATTTGAGAGCCCATCCGAAATGGAGGGTTGCAGTTAAGGAGGGGGGGCACTTTTTGCAAAAAGAGCAAAGAGCTCGGAGGTTTTTCCAGGGGAGGATCATGAAGGATCACACATGGTCATCCATTGCAGCTCAGGTCGGGGGTGGAAGGTGGATGGGTGAAATCCATGCACCCCCCTCCCCACTTTACCTGTCCTCCTCTGCACGGCTAGCTTGCTCAGGTCTTTGGTGATGGTGTACATCATTGGATTCCCCCCACCTGCATGTTTTCAGGAGAATCCAGATCTGTTTGTACTCTTGCCTACCGGGGTGGGAGGGGAGGCAGCATCGCATTTTTAGGCGATTCCAACCCCCTTGGAATTGCTCAGCATCGCAGCACAAACCAGCCTGGAATCATCCGAAAATGTGATGCTGCTCCCCCTCCCCCCCCCATCGGGAAGAGCAGAAACAGGCCTGGAATCTCCTGGGGGTGGGATTGCACACTGCAAGCCCCACGAGCCTGCTCTCTACCCGAGGCAGTCCACAATCCGGGCACAGCTCATTTTCATTTGGAAAAACATGCTGCTCAAAGGGGAAAAATTGCGGGTGACCCGAGTATAAGCCGAGGGTGACTTTTGAACCCCTTTTTGGGGGTTGAAAAACTTGGCTTATACTCGAGTATATACAGTAAATGTGCTCCAACAATAGAAACACAGTTTCCAAAACACAAAAAGTAATAATTCTGTATTACTTGGTATACTGAAGCAGGCTGGGAATTCTGGGAATTGAAGTCCACACATTTTAAAGTGGCCAAGGTTGCAGACCCCTGGGCATCAATTTTAACAAATATTGAGAGAAACTGTTCAGAGAGGAATAATGTGGATCACCAAATAAGTGATTATTGTCATCTCCTCCACTCGTCCTCCTTGCAATTTACTTTCCTTTGGTAAGAATTGAGTGGGCCTGTGGAGTTCAAGAAGACTGTTGGAAATCAACGTCCTGTAAGTCCACTATTTGCAAGTTTGTTCTGCCCTGAACTCCAGTATACTGTAATCTGTGCGCATTTGAAAACACCACTAGGGAAATTAACTCATGTTTACCAGACATCAAAGATTTATTTTCACTCGACAATATAATTCTGACATACAGATGGGCTCCCCGTAGAAATTTTTAAGACCCAATTGGAAATCCTTGGACCGCAGATGTTAGAAGTGTTTAACCAAGCTCTAAAAGACAGTAAAATTCCAACCTCCTGGACCGAGGCCTATATAACACTAATTCCTAAAGAAAATACTGATTTAAAATTAATTCAAAATTATAGGCCTATTTCGTTGCTAAATGCCTGTTATAAGATTTTTATGGGGATCCTTGCAGAAAGGCTAAAACCATAAACACATTTATTCACTCAGACCAGAAGGGTTTTCTCCCTAAGAGACAGCTCAGAGATAATCTGAGGATGATTATAAATGTCCTAGAGCAGTGGTTCTCAACCTGGGGGTCAGAACCCCTTTGGGGGTCGAATGACCCTTACACAGGGGTCGCCTAAGGCCATCGGAAAACACATATTCCCATATGTGTTTCCAAATAATTTTATGGTTGGGGGTCACCACAACATGAGGAACTGTATTAAAGAGTCGTGGCATCAGGAAGGTTGAGAGCCACTGTCCTAGAGTATTATGAAGCCCACCCTGAGAAAAAATTGGCCTCAATGTTCTTCGATGCGTATAAAGCATTTGATAATGTAAATTGGTCATTTATGATATCCCAGTTAGAATATATGTACTTTGGGGGAAAGGTGATATGTGCAATTCGAACGGTATACTCCTCACAGTCGGCCAGGTTATTATTAAATGGAGAAATCTCAGAAGTTTTTGACATAAGCAGGGGTACTCGGAAAGGTTGTCCGTTATTTATTTATTTATTTATTTATTTATTTATTTATTTATTTATTTATTTAGATTTATACCCCGCCTCTCTTCCCCA
>JANHGC010002675.1:96720-113363 GCA_027560395.1 Boaedon fuliginosus | reverse complement strand
ATTCTATTCTATTCTATTCTATTCTATTCTATTCTATTCTATTCTATTCTATTCTATTCTATTCTATTCTATGTAGTGGAAGAACAAAAAAGTAGGACTGGCAATTGTTTCATCTGTCAGAAAAATAAAAAGGTTCAGCAGTTGATAGAACATGGAAGATGAAATAATATTTACAATAGCTTAAGATCTATTCCTTCTGGAAGCCAGGCAAAGGTACCTTCACGTTTTCAGGAAGCACCATGAATTCTCCTCATACCGGTATTACCTTTTGATGAGCAGCATGGATAGTAGGAGAGAAAAATCTGTAGTTTAAAGATGACAAAATCAGCACCTGAGGTTAGTCATCTGCAGCCTTTGGGGCCGCAAGACGTTTAATGAGTTATATATGTCTGATAACTTGAAGTAATTTGATTTACATTTACTCACCAACATAAGTTGGCCTTCTGCTAATGTCATTTCATGTATACTTTGAACACACTGTAAAGTCAATATAACCAACAAGAAATGTGCCATTCTTTTTTTCCTGTTTCCATCTTTTGCAACAATCCACTTTTTTTCTTGGATATTTGATTAAATTTTCTCTGCATAATCTTTCAGTTCTTCCTTTCTTCTTTTCTTTTTTTCTATTCATCCAATATGTCAACTCTCGCTCTCTCGCTCTCTCGCTCTCTCTCTGCCTTGGAAAGGTTTTTAATTAGTTTCTTTCTGAAGATATTGTTTTTGTCCTCCTGTCTAAGAAAATCTCTTCAAATGGTTTTGATTTTAAAAATGAAGCATGACACAATCCTTCCTCTGCGGCTGGATCTTTGTATTCACCATAGCAATGCTATTTCTCTCCTCTCCCCTTTGAGGCTATTCTGTGTAGAGCCTTAAATAGGGAGACTATCTGAAGTTCAATTTGTTCCTGAAATTGGAAGCCCAATTCCCAGATGATGTTGTGAGATTTTTACTGAAAGATGTCTGGTTTAAAAATCTTACCTACAATTCCCTTCCTTCCCAATGTTTGATATGTCCTTTCAGTTAAATGCTATTGTCCATAATTCAAAGTATCATATCATTCTGCTCATCTGGGCCGTGTTTTCATCTACCAACCTTTTCTTGGTAATTATGAGCATGTTTTGAATACCAATTCCTGTGTCCCGTTCATGGATTTTAAGAGCTAATACAGAATTACATGTTTAATTTTCAGTTATTCCCAAATCTTTTAGGAAAGCATATTATGATATTTGGTTGATAGCTGACTTAGTTCACTCTGATGAGTTGCCTCGAAATATTTGTATTGTATTATTTGCAGTATAAGGAAAATAAAAGGAGCTGCAATAAGTAGAAAAAAATAAAAATCAAAGAATTCAAAAAAGAGATGAAAAAATACACATTTAATAACCTGATTAAGTTATATATTTTTTAAAGTGATGCCTTACTTGAGATGCATGAGAATATTTTCCTTGATATTGATTGGCTGAATAACAAAGTTTCTGAAATGATTGAATAGCTTGCCATAATAGTTTATTGAGCTTTTTCTTTTAATATGGCAGTGAGATTTTTGTTCTGTTCTGCATTTCTTAATTTTCTTGTTCTGCTTTTCTTGATTTTTCCAAACTGAGCTTTACATACTTCAGACAAGTTGTAGTCCCTCCCTCCCTCCAACACACACACACACACACACACACACACACAGACACACACACACACACACACACACACACACTTTTCTACTAGATACTGTATAAGCAAGATAGCTGACAACAGAAGCACTAAAACCACAAAATACAGTGAAAAAGAGGTAATAGATGAAAATAAATGTCATCACATTTTTACAAACTAAAGTCTTGTTTTGAGAAAAGAAGAGTTTAGTCTACCAGAAAGACATCTACAATTCCTTGTTATGTCTCAGATGTGATTCTTTGCCATGAGGTTGGCGTTAGTAAAATAGAGACCGAGGTATATTATATATCGTGTGTGTTTGCATCTGTGTGTATGCCTTCAAGTCATTGTTGATGCCTAGTGATTGCCTGGATTAGATCCTGAAGTTTTCTTGGCAAGATTTCAGGAGTGGCTTCCCATGGCCTACTTCCTAGGGCTGAGAGAGAATGACCACCCATGGTCATCTAGTTGGCTTTGGGCCTCAAGTAGGATTAGAATTCAAGATCTTTTTGTTTCTAGTCTGCTGCCTTAATCACTACTCCAAACTGACTGTCTCATATCTTTACATACTAGGCCAAAATAGACTTTGCTTCATAGGTCTGACACCTCACATCTTTATAGATAATTTGTCTCATCCTAGTGAAAAGCAGTGAATAAAAAATGGGAGCTCCTTTGATTCTCCTTGACTCCGCACTCTCAAGCAAGTTGCCAATAAAAATATTAAAGAATTTCAATATCATATTAGACATGTCATCTCCTTCCAAGGATATCTTTTCAAATAGAGATCCTTCACCATCTTTTGATCTGCTAGATGTCTTGGGTCAAATCATAAGGAAGGCATTTGGCCTGACTTGATTTAATGCCCTTCCTACAGAAGTCTTAAACAGGAGATGCAAAGTGTCTATAGATATTCTTTATAGGTCATGGTTGTCCCAAAGATGCTTTTTCCAAAGGCAACTGGACTTTGTTTTTACTCTTTTGGGTTTTTTTTTTTGAAAAACAAAGTCCAGTTGCCTTTGGAAAAAGAATTTTTGGGAGATGCTAAGGCATACCTTTTGGATTAAGTATCTGTCAAAATCATAAAATAAATGTAATAATATTGTGTATTTTGTGCTGGAATACACTCAGAATTGATAACCCTACATCTAAATACATTTCCTGACCATTTCAATCAGTCCAACTTATCATTTTTAGTTTTAAATACATACAATTCTGATACTTTAAGCTAAATTTTGTTTGTAAATAAAATGTGGAGCTGACCAAATGATACATCCACTTAATTTTATGATCTGCAGTTATCTCTATCCTTGTAGCCTGCATTATATTACTGGGATTTATTATGTACTGATCATTGACTGCAATAAAGATTTTCTTTTTACAGAAGAGAGCTTCTCCCAAGAATTTTAAAACCAAGGAAAGGAAGAATTGGATTGTCAAAATATTTGAGTTGATAATATTGTACTTTCATAGTCCAATTTTAAAACTTGCAAGATGTGGTTTTCTTGATACGTTTTGAATAAGATAAATGATGGACTGAATTATCTTAGTTTCTTTTAAATTCAGTGAAGTTCTATTGGTATAACATAAGCAAAATATTTTTATTTTACGGATACAGTACGTTTCTCAAGTGAATCTGACATTTGTAAAAGGTGTTCTTTTGATAATTTAGGATGAGTCCTATTATTAACCAACTATTTAATAAACCCATTGCAGAGTTAATTCTATTAATCTTTTAACTATAGTTAATCACTAAGAAGCATAGCATACTACTTCGTCATCCAGCATAAATCACCTCTTTCTTCCCTTGTCATTTATTTATGGTATATCAGGGCATCTATATTAATCATACCAGTAGTTAATCATGTTCAAACCCTGGATTCAAATACTACTTCAGGCTTGATTAAGCATTGTGTTAAATTGACATGCAATTTCTTTTTTGGCTTGTGTGAATCGAGATTCACTTAAACTATAGTTAAATAAATC
Source organism: Boaedon fuliginosus (assembly GCA_027560395.1). Classification (NCBI taxonomy): domain Eukaryota; kingdom Metazoa; phylum Chordata; class Lepidosauria; order Squamata; family Lamprophiidae; genus Boaedon; species Boaedon fuliginosus. Next base: position 109,736 of record JANHGC010002675.1, on the reverse strand, counting down.
ATGGTATGTGATCCCAGCCTATAAATTAGCTCTGGATCATGTTTATTGAGGTTAGTTAGCATGGTGCAACTCCATGGCTGTACCAGGAGGAAAGCTACATATAGGTAAGAGAGAATTTGTTTGGAAAAACTTTTTCAGCCTTTCATGTACACTGGCATTAATGGCATATCCACAGCATGTTTCTCCTGGGTTTATGTGAATAAAGATTTAGCAGGTAATGTAGTGGAGAAATCAAAAGAGAGAGCACCAAATATCAGTGCCTACATCCAACGTTTTTGCTACATTGTGAAGTTCCCTTCTCTCCATGTTTCTCATTTCCTTTTTTCTTGTCTGCTTCTAATATTGGAAGGTATTTTGTTCAGTAACAGGATTGAGTGAGAAAATGGTACACATTTCATTAGTAGCAAAATCAATTATTACTTCTTTTGGGGGGGGGACCCTACCTGCTTTCAATTAAGCAGGAAATTATCTAACCGATTACTTAATTTGCTCTGCTTGGCCATTTTGCAACTGCTTTATGCTGAATGAAGCATGAAATTAAATATGTAACAACTACCCTAATGGTTATGTTTTGAGATTGCTGCATTTTGGAAGCACTGATGTCAATTTGTGATCAAAAATAATAAAAAACCATAATATGAGATGATTGCTACAGCTATTAGTTGCATTTTCTGGGGGGGGGAAACCTATTTTGCTGCTAGTTGTTTCAAGTTTTAAAGGCACAATAAAAGAACGTTAATCTGATAGGCATTTGATTTTGGATCCTTTTCCTTATTTTTTTTTCCAGAAATATAGATTCTAGTTTCCCTACCCCAAAAGCTATCAGATCTGTTGTTACAGGATTTGGTACCTGAAATACTGGCAGGTGGCAAAGGAATGTGTTAACCATTGTTATACTGATTGTAAGAATGCCTTTTTGGAACCAATTTAAGCCCTATTTATTCTTGCATTCTGTTCCACAGTAGCCATCCAGATGTTAAGAGAAGTCCAAAAGTAATTTATAAATGCAATTGTCTTTTATTTCCCAGCAACTGGAATTCAGAACTAACAACTTCTGAAACTTGCTGTTTCCAAAATTAGAACGAATTTAAGACATTGATGGAGCCATCCAAACCAAAACATCTTAATGTGGTAGGTTGTGTAATGAACTATGTGGTGGGAAGACACATCACAGATAAATAAGCTCATTGTTATGCTTGTAGAATAGTGCAGTTTGGCTTTTCTGCCATTTTTGGCAAGTATGGTTCTATGAGTTTGTTTCTTAAGATCTAAAAAAAGTTGTGCCAGATGATTAAAAACTGCTGGCCGAAACGGGCCGCTGGAGCACTCTGCTGGCCAAAAATGGGCCACGTGGAGGCCCCTGCACAGCCCACTTTTGGCCTCCCTGGCCTCCAGCAGCACTATGTGGCCATAAACGGAGCCTCCTTGTGGCCTGTTTTTGGCCGTCAAAGTGCTGCTGCAGGATGGGGATGCCAAAAATGGGCCACACGACCCCATTTTGGCCAGCAGGGTGCTGCAGAAGGCGTCCATCCCATCTCTCTCCTGGCCCTCCATTGGCCTGTGAATTACAATGCTGATTAGGCCCTTGAATAAATCCAGTTTGACACCCCTGGTGAAGTGAATTCCAAAAAGCTTATTTCTTATTTTTTTTATAGGACAACTCTAAACCTAGTGTTTTAATAGCTAAAGAAAGCCTCCCTAACAATTTCTTTACTCATGCATAGTTTTAAGGCTTTACGGAGGTCTGAATTTGATGGGCCAAGTGGTTTTGTTGTATATTGAAAGGCCATAAAGCTTTTCTTGTGTTTTCCATTTCTAGTAACTTATTTAAAGGCTCATGATTTTGTTTTGGAGTTGTAGCGGCCAACGCTGCAAACCACATTGCAGATCTTAATACCAAACATTGAATAAAGGTAGCACATTATTTTTTTTTCCTTTCCAAGTGATCCTAAACATGGTTTTTGAATCAGGAAATCTACTTACAGTAGACTCCTTTTTTTTTCTTGTCCAAGAGGAATTAGTCCAGAAGGTTCATCATCAAGGATGTTAATGATCAATTTTTGTCCAGTTTCCAACCATCCTGAAAGTGGTTGTATTTCCCCTTCAGAGGAGCCTTGAGGAAATTGTATTATCTGTACCCTTTCCAGTCAAGATATCAAAGTGTGGAGAGAGCACCAATCAAGCTTGTATGTGATCTCTGGTACAACTGGAACAGTGGTGATTCAGTTGTTCTACTTCTGTTTGATATCTTAGTGACTTTCCACACCATTGGTCATGATATCCTTCTGGACGGATTGCTGGAGATTAACTGTGGGAGGACATGAATGAGGGTCAGTGTTGATGGGAGGGCAGAACGGAGTTTGATTGCCACCACGTTCAACACTTTCCCTCTTCCTGTTTAACAGCTACATGAAGTTGTTTGGGGAAGTTGTTGATGACATGGGGGTTAGACATCATCCATAATATGCTGATGTTATCTTATTGTGTAACTCAGTCCTGAGCTGCCAGTGATGCTGTCCAGGCGTTGTCCATATAGGCCAAAGGTGTGTCCATTAGTGCATGGGCAGTAATGGGCATGCCTCTGCTAGCAGACCTGCACTGCTTACCAGTAGGCTTCTGAATTTACTTCAAGGTGCAGGTTATGACTCATAAAGCCTTTCATGATACTTCTGGGTTGTTTTGGAGATTGCCTTTCTCCCACTATTTCTGCCTGTCCAGTAAGATCCGATAGAGTAGATTCTTCGGGTCCCATATTTGAAATAATGGCACTTGATGGGGCCTAGGCATTTGATCCTGTCTATTATTGTGCCTGCACTCTAGAATGGTAACACCATGAAGTTTCAGTTGAGTCAACTTTGCTATCCTTTAAATGAGTTTTAATCTGGCTTTTCCCCCAGTTGCTAGGTTGGGATTCTGTGCCTTTGGGAATTTATCACTGAGGCATTCACTATGTTAGTCTCTGATTTATTGACTCTTTTAAAAACATTATATTGTATTGTATTAAAAAAATAATTCTATGCCCAACCCCAAGTTCTGAGTTGGATAGGTTATAAATATGATTAATAAATAAAGAAGCTGTGGTGATATGGGCCAGTTACTAATAATACATCACTACAGGTCTGGTTATTATTTCAGGTGTCCTGCCTGTGTCTGCCCTACATACAGCATGTATTCACTGATGCTCCTCAGAAATTATAAGTTTACTAACTACTGTGTAATCAGTAAACTCATAATTTTATGGACTTTGGTTTAACAGATTTCCAATGAAATAAACACACTTTTTCATTCAGACTTTGCCATTAAATATAGAGTTGTGGATTAAAATGAGGTTTTACTGCAAATGACATTTATTTCAATTATGAAATTACATTACTTGAGGGAGATGACATCACTTTGGATTTAACAGACATTTGGTTTTAATGGACATCCCCCTCCCTCTAAACCATGGGTTGAATTGAGGCTTTATTGTTAACAATCTGCCACATTCACATTGCACTATAATATGCACCATAGCCTGTGCTGCGAACTCAGAGAGTTGCAGTTTATGAAGTAACTCATGATTAAGCAAATCATGGATTATGCATGCTCTTTGTAATTTATAAATATTTCTTGTAAATAATGGCTGCCCAAATGATGTTTGTTTCCTTTTGACTTAGTTTGATGTATTGATCTCAACACGACATTTTGTTTAACAATCCATAATTGTGACAAACCATGGGAGAATGTAACATGTGAACCCTGCTAAAGCACTATACTCTTGAATTAAATAGAGATGTTGGAAGCCTTCCTTGGAAAAATGATAAGACATTTCTAGTGGAGCAAGACTTATAGGATGGCCTTTGCAAAAGTGGCCTTGAGTGGTGATGTTGAACCGGATTGAGGGTTACACAAGATTTAAGTGGACTGAGGATCTGAATTTGAAGGAAGCATATGCAGTACTCTGTGCTTCTCAAAGGTGCTTTTTCATTTAATTCAGCACATATCAAAAGTCCCTGTGTTAAACTATCAATGACAAGTGGAAGACCTTCTGGTGAGGCCGGTGAGAAAATTAGATGTTTTTAATAAGCGAAGCTATCAATGGCATCTTGTTTGAGTAACATACAGCAGGCCCATCTAGCCTACTAAGTTGGCAAGAGGAACACTGCCAGTAGCAATCTTGGCTGATTTCCCAACAGCCACTGAGAAACACAACTTCAGCTGTCACTGGACCCAGCCTTTTATGTGAAGCTGATGGTGGTGCTTCCAGTGGCTTTCTCAGACACAACCACTGGCGCCACTGTCATGGAGTAAAGTTCAGAGTAAATAAATAACTGGATTAATGTACATTCATTACCAGGGTAAGACAAGAGTAAGACTAAGAAGTACTTTGAGTAACTCACTGTTGGACCATGACTTTTTGTTTTAAAGAGTATCTAAATGTTATGAATATTCCATCGAGCTCTATTTACATAAAATATTTAAACAACAGGACAGAATTTTGCAATTCTGAGACGTATTATCCTATTGGAGTAATCTTTTCATGTGCTAACGGCATTGCAAGTTAAACATTTTCATAGTCTTCGCCACATGAATGTGGCTAAGAGCTTCCTTGTTATTTTATATTGAAACACTTCAAATGTTCTCCCTCCCGCATCTTTGATTTGTTTTTGGGTTTTTTTGACATGGTTAGGCACCATGCCAACTTTACTGCAGAATTACAGCAGAGAAGAATACTCCAAAGAATTTGATTAGATTTCTTTTCCCAAAGAGTAAGGAAGACAAGACAAATTAGTGTTGATAGAGGTGCACATAAGATTGTTGAGACCAGCACAGCTTCCGCCTTTTAAAATGTTATAAATAAACGTAACCATTTAAAATTGTAAATTGTACCCCTTGCGGACACAGACAAAAGCTAAATGAATATGGGATTATAAAGGGCTAAATAATGGAGAAAATGCCTATCTGTTAAAAGATATACCTTTGATGATGTTGGTCAGTAGAACAGTCTGGTCTTTCTCCTTCAGATATGTTTTATCTCTCAACATTATAGGCATAGTTGCTTCCTCCCCGAATGCTGAATTAGTAGTAATTCTTATAGCTCAGAATGAACTCTCACATGATGCTAGGAGACTCCCTTTAAGATTCTAGTCTAGTCCTTTTTTTGTTGGGGTCTTTAAGACAATAACTGCTGTTGTTAAGTGAATTGCATGGTCATTTAGCGAATCCAGCCTTGACCATTCCCTTTGATTGTCAGAACCCCCCTGGGAAGGTCACAAGTGGTGTTCATATGGTTCTGGGATGCTGCAACCATTATAAATATGTGCTCATTGCCAAGTCACAGTGCCCAACTTTTGATCATGGGAAAGCTGTGACAGTCATAAGGATGAGGATCTGTCTTAAGTCACTTTTTTCAGTGCCACTCTAAAACTTTGAATGGTCATTAAACAAATGGTTGTAAGTCAAGAACTACCTGTACCACCCACAGATCTTTAGTGTAGGGAAAGGAATAGAGAACTGGGAAAAGCAGCAGGGTGGAAGAGATCTAACCTACTTAGTGCCATGGTAGAGTGAAGGTATGTATCATATCATACATTGTTCAGCTTGGATTGATGATCTACTACATAGACCAGTCCAATTTGTGCTTTGCTACTATAACAGGGAGGATACTGGTGGCTGCAGCTATGTTTAGCTTAATATGTTTGAGAAAAAAAGTCCCATCCTCCAAAATAGTAGCATATTAGCATGCAGGTATTTTTGGAATAGATTCTTGAAATGAATAGGTTTATCATCTCCCTTAATCACCAAAACTGGATGAATTGTCTAGCTTAATGATGCATGAGAACATGAGGAAGTATGAGCTCATGGTGGTTGAAAAGGAAACTGGTCTATGCAAAATGTATTGCTACAGAAAAGGGCCCATATGGGAACAGCCATCCTTGTTAGGCTTGTTCCGATGATCGTTGCTCCCTTGGCTCTATGAAGAAGTTATGACTCAATATTGTTTTAAATATAGTAACAACTATTTATTATATACATATATATCTATATTCATAATGATGAGATGGGTGTCCTATTCATGAATTACCCTAACTATATTATGCAGATATTCAGAAGTGAGTCCATACAGTTTTGAGTTACAGGAGAGAAGTGAAAGACCAAAGAGAGTTCTGGGTAAAGATTCCTTGAGATAGTTCTTCATTGGTTGTTCTTATCACATGATGTATCTATTCTTCTTTAACCCCTTCAGTCTCATACTTGGTTCAGCATATGAAAACAATATCTAACATTTCCTGCATTAACAATTTTATTTATAACTTTGGCCAAGCATTCTGGTAGCATTGGAGATAATGTTTTGTAAAATTCTAGGAAGAGAAATAATTTAAAGGAATTTTCCTCCTCCCAATTTAATATCTTAATTACATTGCTTCCTTTCTGTGGATCATTTGGATAATCTTGGGGAGTTTTAACTCCTGAACAAAAGAGGGCATTTGATTAGACTTACTAGAAGAGTATAAATCTAAATAATAAGCTTTTTTCAGTAGTTTATTAAAAAGAAAAATGTTCCTATTTTCAATCACAGTTCTGAACAATACTTTTTTTAATGTTATGGTTTATTTTTAGGATGAATACATTTGATATTGCTTCTGTAATAAAAGATCCAGAAATAATTGTATCTTGAGAAAAGCTGGAGGTGTCTCCAATATTGTCAAGCTCTTGGGATCTGGTTTAATTCTAAATAAATATGGATCAAATTGGGATGGAAAATTTTGAATTCTGATCTAGCCCTAGATGAAGATGATCTGTCTTGGCTCTTGGTTATGATTTGCTAACCATGGTTTTTATAAGTAAACCATAATTTCTAGTTATCTTGAAGAACATCACATCTTTTTATAATTTAAGATAGGAGCAAGTGACCATCTCTGTTAGTTTGAAAGGGTCATCTGAACATTTGTACCTCATATATGGTAGTTTTGCATATAAACAATGGATTCATTTTACAGGTCTTCAGTTTACAGGTCTTCACACAGACACATAGGTAGGGTACCAGTCTTTATTGCCATCTAATGGTCATTTGAACATTTGGACCTCATATATGGTAGCCTTATGCTAGGCCAAACTGACATCTTCTTAGTTCCGCTGATTATACAACAACCCAAACTTTATAGGAGATAACAAATGAAACTTAGAATTTGTATTGCTATGCAACAATCTTATGTTTTTTTTTCTTTTCTAAGAAAAACAGCTTCAGTCTAGAAGTATTGTGGGGAGAATATTTCCATGCTGCTGATTCCTTAAGCCTCAGTACTTGCTGCTATGGATTTTAAGCCTGTGCTTGTACTGTAAGACCAAATGTAGAATTTACTCCAAAGATGGACCACTATTATTTTATAACAATAAAACATTACACTGAAAAACCTGAATTGCCTCAATGATTGTATTCACAGTAGATATTAGTACACTGTTTTAAAGTTAAAATATTTTGGGGAAGGGAAAACAAGCTTTTCAAGAAAAGTCAATAAATCATACTTGCTATCTGGAATAAGGAGTACAGAGGAAAAAAAAGGTTTCTGTATGATTTCTCATTTTTGTGGGACAGAAAAGAAAAGGAAGTGAGATATACCACATTTAAGTGTGAAAGATCCTCTATCCATAACAAAAGGAGGCTCTCTTACCTGTATCTTAGAGACCTTGAAATAATGATGAGTCTGTGCATCGGGAGAACTATTATCTACCTTGCTCCTGGCTGGAGAAAGCAGATAAAAGATTTAGATGAAGATACATTGGCAGCTCCATTAGATAGACCAGACCAGAAAATCAACTCTGTAGGAAGTCTAGAGGTACACTTCATTAAGATAGGCTACCATAATAGAATCTTGAAAGTTTGATTGTGCTATCCCTCACCCCTGATTGCCTGAAACACTGCCAAATATTGTCTTGCTTCCAGAATGAAAAGAATGTTTCAGAACTCTTTGTCTTGGTGATAGTTCTTGTATATTTTGTCAAGACTGTCTCCCTTATTCTCTACAAATAAAGCATCCTCCTATCAATATGGAGATATTTCCAGCCAGCAGAGACAAGGAGAGTATACTCTAAGAGCAGAGATTGACAGAGGGCAATTTTTTGCAATATCTTGCCTTCAGGTACAGGTTGGAAAGCTCTGCCAATCTGCAACAAATCAGCTTGGGGAAGTCAAGCTGCAAGGTGAAGAGTGGTCAATCTATTAATAGTCTTGGGTAGTCTAAATATCAGGGTACCCATCGGATACGGTAGATAGAATTTTACAAGATAGAATGAATTTGACAAGATGGCTTTCGAATGAACTACACTCTGATATGTGACAATTGGATTGAAAGTGCTGCTGTCTCCCTGTTTAAATACCATTACTCTCTTTTCCAGTTAAAATGTTACCATTTGATGTTGTTCTTAGACAATACTTCTTATTGACATAGAATATTTTTCTATTTCTGACCTGATCTGCCACTCAAATTGTACTTCTGACTTTATACTGTGCTAGCTGATTACTCGGCTTCAGTCAGATCTCCTTCCCAGTCCCCGGCCTCACCATTCTTGCTGTAGGCGGGGGCGCAGGGTCTCCTTCTGTGATCCCAGCCGGGTGGGGGTGTCCATCTGGGGGGGATGGAAAGTCCCCTCTGTCTTCCCAGGATGCCCCTCGACCTACTCAGCCTCCGCTAATGGGCGAGGCCAGCCATTCCTGGCTACTAGGCCGGATGGAGGAGGCCCTGCCTTTCCCCGGGGAGAGAGTTGCCACAGCCTCCCTCGGAAGCGCAGGAGAAGCCCCTCTTCCTTGGCCTGACCGGCCAACCTGTGGAGCTCCTTCTGCTTTGAATTTGAATTATAGCATAATTGTATGTAAGTCCTTCTTAGTTACTATAATCTGACTCATTCAAACTTCTGTGATATCAGTGAAAGCTTTACCATATCATGCAATCTCATGGCTAACTTAATTATGGTTTTATTAGTTAACCAATGTTTTAGATTTGCATGACAAAGCAGATCCTAAAACTGTGTTCAAACAACATACAAATTAAAATACAATTAAGCTATTATTATTCTGTATGATTCCATATGGTGTGGAAACTGTGAATATGAGCCTTGCAAGCTAACTATGATTAACAGATGCAAGAACTACATGAACAGAATCCAACAGAACAGTGGTCCCCAACCTTTGTGGCTTGGTGGCCCAGCTGGGGTGGGAGAGGGGAACTGGGCCCTCGGACGCCGGGCCTGCACGCACATGCAGCTTGACTAGTTGAGCTACATGCACATGTGCAGGTCTGTTGGCCCACCACTTGCCTGAGTTGAGCTGTGTAGGTGTGTGCCCCGGCCCGTTGCATGTGTGAATTGAGCTGGACATGCACTCCAGCCTGCCACTCACCTGGGCCAGTTTCAAATAGGCCATGGCCTAGTAGTCGGCTATGACCTGGGAGGCTTGGGGACCCCTGCAATAGAACACTCAGCCCTGAAATGTTAGGAAAGCCACCCAATGGAAACTTATGCAACACAGATGGTGTTCGTTGTACAGCTGTTCATTTAGGTACATTTGAAATTACAGTGGCACTGATAAAAATAATTTATGACCAGTCCTTAGACTTATGACTGTCACAGCATCTCCATGGTCATATGATTAAAGTTTGGGCACTTTGACACCTGGCATGTATTTACAATAGTTGCAGTGTCCTGAGGCTCATCTGTCACCTTCCCACCCAGTTTTGCTTCATGACTGCATGATTCTTTCAACCACCACAGTCAGTCCCTTAACAACCATGACAAAAAGTTTGTAAAATCAGGCATGATTCACCTAACAACTACCTTGCTTAGCAACAGAAATTATGTTCCCCATTGTGGTTGTAAGTCAAGGATGACCAGTAGTGATTTATTCAAAACCCCTCTTTTACAGTCTGTTTTGTTCCATCTTTGACAAGATACATGGATACTAACACAGTTGGTGTCAGCCTGTCTTGGATTGCAGTCCAATCGTAAAGAACGAACATACACAGGAGCCCCTGGAGAACGTCTTTATTTCGAACAATGCAGAACAGGAAACTGAAATCACTGTGAAAACGGTGTCAGGGCTGGATGGTAGCTCGGTTCCTAATATACGTATTTCCTTTGACGTCAGGAACAATGTATCAAATCCACCAGGTAACCCTGATTCCAGGTTTATCCCATCCAGAGCCTGACAGTTGGTCTAAATGGAATAGGCAGTTCTTATTACTTTTTGAAAATTATGATTATTTAATTGAACACTAATCCTTTGAGAATTGTAGAAAGAAGAGAAAGATAGATGGTGGATATGGAATATCTTACCAGACATTGAACAATTGTTGAATTTCAGACAATTGTTTAGATGACTAAAGACACATTTGCTCCAGCTGTTCTTTGCATAGAGTTTAATGAGATTGTTTTTGTGAGGCTTTGGACTGCTACAGTGATTTTAAAATAGAGTTTCTTTAATGCTTTCTGATATTTTAATTTTGTGCTGCAAACTCCTTTGAACAGTAGAAATATAGTCCTCAAGTCAAAGTATAAATAAAAGCTAATCGCAATAGGACAGCCATGCTTGTGAGCAGCTATCAGAAGGTGATGGAACTGTAATAATGGGGGAGAGAAGCAACTGCAAAGGGGAGTAACCACTGGAGACGCATAGGAAATAATCAGGGGGTGGATGAAGAATTTTGCAATTCTTAGAACAAAGTTGATGATGATGAATCCATGGCAAGAGTAGGTTAGCTTTTCTCTGTCTAGTAGAAAAATGTACTTCCTCCCACGTACATCGCCTTTCTATCGTGTCATCTAAACTAGTTTTAAATTATATGTATTTTTTGGCCTCTCCTTTTTTTCTTGCGCCTTTCTACTTTTAGTAAATGTTCTACCAGGCTAAGTTCTAAATTCTGTCAAACAACCTCAAGAAGCATAGTTTACATAAGGCACTAAGCGGTGGACAGTCATTTTGCATGTGATACTATGCTAAAATAAAATAGGCTGGGTTACAGTGCAGTTTGGTAGGCAATCACTTCCTGGGCAGCTGCTTGTCTTTTGAACGATGACCCTTGTGGCTTATTTAGAATAAATGGGGTCGAAAGCACCAGGTTACATTAAAAAAAAGTTTATAGAAGTTTAAGATCCACATTTTTCCCCTTAAAGCTCCACCCTCTACATGGTTTTAGACCTATCTGCTTTCAAAACATACCCCTTGATTTGCTTTAAAGTAGGTAAAAATTCCAAGTCAAAGTTAGCACAGATATTGTTCACTGGGTCATTTTCTTGAGTCTTTCATTCAGTGCTGTTTCTAGCAAGCTCTTGCTGATTGCTTGTAAACCCCCCGCTTCCTCCCATTTCTCCCGCCAGTTGGTCTGTCAAAGGCTGATATATTATCAATCTATGATTCTTTACACTGAATACAGCCCCAAACGGAAAGCCACAGGGCTGACTTTAAAATAAATGTGCCTCGGTCCCTTCTGTAGATTTTAACACAAAGCAAAAGAAGGATTGGAAGAAGCCTACCCAATTCTAGTTTGCCTCGAAAAGTGAATTCTCCTATGCGGGATTTATTCTTTCCCAAGTTGAATCTCTGCCTGGAACTGGCAACGACCACGGGGAATGTGACAACTTCTAAACTGCTCATCTTTGCACAGCTGCTATCTCTTCTCAGATCCCAAACGAAAAGGCAAAACTCTGGGCTTAGCTTCTGCATCACCCCTCCCCTTTGGCCAAGGTTGCCATAGATGCCCCAGCTGTGACATCACGGACTGTGAAATGCCATAAGAAGATAGCATTGTGTCCCAAATCCATGTCATAGGTTGCATTCAGATAATCTCCCAATATATTTGTTGTGGTTTATTGCTCAGAGCTTAATCTTAATCTCTATGGGAAGAAAAATTCTATGCCACCCTCTGCCTTCCTTGCCACTCACCAACCCCATCCATCCCTGACCTGCCAATAAAACAAAAAGAGACTTTCCATCAATTCTGACACCTAGGCTGAAACTGATTAAACACTTCTGGCAATTACACCTGAGGAAAATTGCCCCAAAATACAAAAGTTCAAGGGGAAAAAAAAGAAGCGTGTATGTGATTTTGGGAACTTAACTGGGTTATGTATCTATGCCTCATAATTGACCTACCTAAAGAAAAGAGCAGAAATGTCTGTGAGATGTCTCATCTTGTTTCTTCTCCAGCAGCTTTAGATCAATGTTTCTCATTCTCAACCACTGTATGATATCCAAACATCAATTCTCAGAATTCTACCGGTTGGGAATTCTGGGAATTGATGTTCAGAATTTTAAAGTTGCTGAGAAGGAGGAAAACTGCTTTATATGGCACACACAGGATGCTTTATTTATTTTACCCTCATAACAGTAACACTGGGAGGGAAACAGGTGAGAAAGAAAATGATTGGCTGTAGTAAGTTTCCACAAGTGAGGATGAACTTGAACCTGGACTGTCTCCCAAGTCAGTTCAACACAGAATGTGGGATGATGCAGAGAATGACAATGTCACAATGGAAAGATTTACCTTGTTAGTAAAGTTACCAGAGGAAAAAGGAGGAATTTATGCAGAGAATAGCATCAATGAGAGGGACCAAGTGGATCATAAAAAAAATAGAAGGGGTCAGGTGGGAAGGAACAATGAAAACCCATTTCTAAGGTCAGATGAACATGAATATTCATCCCTTGAATCACATTATGCTCCATGCCCCAGCAGACACTTATTTTTGGTAAGAGTTTTTTCAATTAAATGAATAAATATGCGAGGAAGCTGGCGTGCTGCACACCAGCGGTCCCAACCTTTATCTTAGAATTAAAAACAACAGGGAATGTACTTTGTGTCCCTTGTTTGAAAGTATGTTCATCTGGTAAATGGAAAATTTCTAAGTAGCCATGCCAACCATGCTGGCTATTTTATAAAAATGATTATAGCGCAGTAAGCATCTATTGGGTTCACTGTCCCCAAAAGACAAGGATCCCTGATTTAAGTTTCAGTTTGAACCTTTAACAAACATTTAAAACATTTGTA
>JANHGC010002675.1:64909-77013 GCA_027560395.1 Boaedon fuliginosus | reverse complement strand
CAGAGTATTTGCAGAATACCACAAAGTTTTTGAACGCGATCCCGCGCAGCGCGCTTTTGACAGCTGATCTGGCAGTGCATCCATGAAGTGGGTAACCAGCGAACCAGGAGAAACCCATCCCTGCATTTAATGTGTGTGTAAACTCACTGCTGCCATTCAACGAAGAAAAAAAAAAACCCAGTATAAGTAACTTACTAACATGCTATTATTATCATTAAAAGGTGTTCTTATTGGTTAAAATGAAAACCAAAGCAAAATACCGGTATAAAAATAAACTTGAAACAACTAAATTCAACTACTAATCCTTAGCAAGGATTAATTAATCAAGAGATAATGGCATTATCTCAGTACAAAGCGTTGCAGCTTTGTACTGACAAAAGAGAGTTGTGGTATGGTGGTGAAGGTGTTAGACTAGCATTGATGAGCTCCATTCAAATCTATCCACAGTTATGGACTTTCAGTGGATAATTGATAGCAACATGACAATAGGACAATAGGATTGTTGTCATAAAGAAAACGTTGAGAGGAATGAAAATGTTGAGAGGAATGTCATAAAGAAAATGTTGAGAGGAGGTTCCTGAATAAAAAGCAGAACATGAATCAAGCAAGCAAAATGCAATCTCTTTGTTTTGGCCTTATTCTTTGCAAAGGCGTTCAAAATCCATGCTTTTATACATCTCCCCACTAGGAAGTTATGTGCATTGCAAATACATCTTCTGTCTTTATTTTGTTTGTCCATTCCAGTAGTACAAAAACTTGTGGAAATTATTTCAATTTCTGGAAATTCAGAAGTCACTAGAAAGCAAGACAAGAGAGAAGGTGGGACTTAAGAAGAAGGAAAAGAGAAATGGCATGCTATCTGCTAGGTCCTGGGAGGGGGAGGAGCTTCTTACTAAGCAAGGTTTAGTGAGTCATGTCCAATTTTATAACCTTTTTTTGTCATAGTTGTTAAGCGAATTACTGCGGGTTAAGCAAATAGTGCAATTGTTAAGTGAATCCAGTTCCCCATGGACCGGTTGTAAGTCCCTTTTTTTTCACTGTTCCTCTAAACATTTTCTCTCTAATCCTGGCCCCCTCCAATGTAGCAACTGCAATCGCCTGCAGCAACTTGCCATCGATGCAGCCACCACTGGGGAAAATGTCTGGTTGCAAAACGCAGTTGTGTATTGCGTTAGCATCACAGCTCCTGACAGGCTTTTGAATGCAAGAGGAATGGTATCTTTGCAGCCAAGAAAGTCCTCCTCATATTAACTGCTTAGATTTAGAAGGGGGAAAATACTTGATTGCAGCTGGGTAGCTGCGATAAAGCATTACGTTTGTCTAATGTGAATGTATGGTGGGTATGCACTTTGTCTAGATTTGGTTCGGCTGACACATCACTCTAAATTGATAATAGAGATACCCACTGCATTCTTTCCATTTCAACCAATGAATGTACAGTATGAATTATTTTAGCCTCTCAAGACATGGAACGAGCTGTGGTATGTTCCTTCCATTCCCCTTAAAATCCCTGTATTGTCAGCAGTGATGATGTTACTGTAGGCATCCATAGGAGGGAATGGACAGATGACAAGGTACACAGATTAACAGAGTTGGAAGGAACCTTGTAGGTCATCTAGTCCAACACCCCCCAAGTAGGAGACCCTACACCATTTCTGACAAATTGTGGTCTAATCTCTTCTTGAAAGCTTCCAGTAATGAAGCTCCCACAACTTCTAAAGGCTGATTGGTCTCACTGTCAGAAAATTTATCCTTATTTCTAGGTTAAATCTCTCCTTGATCAGTTTCCATCTATTATTCCTTGTCTGGGCTTCGGGTGCCTTGGAAAATAGGTTGAATCCCCTTCTGCCCCTTCTGTGGCAGCCCCTCAAATATTGGAACACTGTTATCATGTCTCCCCTGGTCCTTCTCTTCACCAGATCACCGATGCCCAGTTCCTGCAACCGTTCATCGTATGTTTTAGCCTCCAGTCCCCTAATCATCCTGGTTGCTCTTCTCTGCCCTCTTTCTAGAGTCTCAACATCTTTTTTATAATGTGGTGACCAAAACTGGATGCAGTATTCTAGGTGTGGTCTTACTAAGGCTTTATAGAATGATATTAGTACCTCACCTGATCCTGATTGTATCCCTCTGTACATTATGATGTCATCTTATAATCCCCTGGGTTTACTTGCTTGTCTTTGGAGTTGGGAAACAAGTATGAGATGACAGGGACTGTATTAATGGCATCAGCTTTTTCATCATCGTGGCTGGAATTGAACTTCTCTGTTATAGATGGATACACATATCATTTTGGTGATGCAAATGTCTTTTTCCCAATCCTATTGAGCATGTAACTCTGCTCTGTCAATTATACTTTTAACCTCTTTTCACACTCTCCCTATTAATATAGTGTGATATGGGGGTGGAGAAGAGGGTCACAACCAAACCATAGATTTCCATCTCCCTCCATATGTTCTTTTTTCAGAATGTCTAAAAGAAACTTTAAGCCTCTTTAAGCATTTGCATTGCTCATTATTTCTCTCTTTTCTTTTTTCCTCTTTTCAAAACAATTCTAATTTTAATCATTCTTTAATTTCCTGTTTTTTTCCTCTTGTTACAATCTGGCTTTATTGAACTAGACTGCACTGAACGTGCCCATTATTTTGATCTTTATGTGCAAATCAACTTAAATGAACACCCTGTTCAATTTCTCTTGTGTGGGGGGATTCTGAGCTGATTTATTTTGTTTCTGCTCTTACCTAAGATGTCTTTTTGAAGAAATGAATACAGATATTAAGAAGTTATATGCAGGGATGTCTTTAAGAAGCGGGACCCAAAGATGCTTTCTCCAAAATGCAACTGGACTTTCTTGGATTTTTCCTTTGAAAACATTTAGCTTCTCATCTAAGAAGCTTCTTCAGGTCTTGGATGAGAAATGGAATGTTTTCAAAGGAAAAAAGTCAAGAAAGTCCAATTATCTTTTGGGAAAAAAAAACACTTTTGGGACAACCATGACCTGGATAATTCAGAATCTCCAGAGACATTAATATGTGGGAGACGGCAGCCTTGTTCAGAATAGAGTGTGTAGTGTACAGAATGTACAGTGTAGTGTAGCATGTAGTAGAGTGTAGAGTATAGAATAGAATAGAATTAGCGTTGAATAGAAGTAGTGTAGAATAGAATAGAATAGAATATTCTTTATTAGCCAAATCTGATTGGGTACACAAGGAATTTGCCTCCAGTGCATAACTAGACTGAACTAATTACTGAACATAAGTTCTGAGCATATTATATAACTAATATGCTTAACCCGGTTAGTCACTAAAAATCAAAACTCAGTGATGGTTGTTCTAATAATGCAGTCACACAGACTCAGAGATTCAGATGTTTCCCACCTGGTGATGTTCAGGAAGCTATTGGGACCTCTGATCTCAAGATTTGGGACAGGGTGATAGCTGAGTGCTTGTGGGATGGGTTTATTTTTCTTTTTATGTTTGCCTTTTGGATACTCATGATTTCCTTCCTTTTGTTTTGTTGTTTGTTTGTTTGTTTTGCTTTTTCTCACCTTTTTTAATTGCAATCCATCCAGGGCCATTAATCTTAATTTAACGAATAAACAAACAATATTGTTCTGGAAACAGAGATTCCTCCCCCATTTTGTTCAGAAAGTACTTAGTATCCGAGGGCCTCAAAGCTTCAGCACATCATTTATATTTTCCCCTTTGGTTGGTCAAGCAGAAGAGACCATGGCTTGGCCAGTAAAGTCAATTAGTATTTGCAAGGCTATTCTATGCTGCCAGACTTCTCTTTATAACAGAAAGGGTTTGGAATTTTGATTGTTCCATCTCTTGTGGGCAATTTCTGGGAGGACAACTGATGCAAAGTGAATCAGTTGGTTGGCTATAAGAGTTCCCACAGCCCAAAAGCCTGAATGGAATTCATTTAACCTGTTCATGATTGGCTCTTTTTGAGGGTACATTTATTTATGTTTTTATTTGATTAAATTTGTTGACTGCCCGTCTCACCACAATCTGCTACATTTAATCTGTTTGATATTGACTCATGTGGCCAGAACACAATGACCCACTTCTGCTCTGGTTCAGTTAAGTACGTATGTGGTGTTGACAGGAACCAGATAAGCTCACAAATGGCTTTTTTGACTCGTATTCAGCAGTCTCAATTGGGGAGCCCCATATAATCAGTGTGAGGATTATAATCTCACCTGCAGTTCTTCATATGAAGATCCCAAAGTAGAATTTGTTTAGGGTTGCAGGTAAACAAGACCAACAGGAACAACATGTTTTCTCCTGAGCTTCCTTGGCAAAGCATTTCCTTGTTATTCATCGAAGGGAAAAGTCTATGGATAATATGGTTTTGTTACAAACGGAGTCCTTGGTCCACCCTGGAGCTACCCATTCACTACTTAAATATCAGTAGCTTCACCAATCTCAGGCAGCCATCTTCAACATCAGATTCTACCTTCTTAAATGAAGATGTCAAGCATTACCACCACCCTTTATATGCAAAATATAAGTTCTATTACTGAACTCTTAGACTAACGTATCTTTTTCTATGGTATATTTCTTGATTGGCATCTCTGCTCATGGTTATTTAAATGAATCCTCACATTCTCACTACTACTGGAATCTGCCCAGCTGATCGTTCCACAACTCATATAATGTTGGCTTCATTTACAAAATAAAATATTAGGACATCTGTTAAATAAATGTAGGATGTACTTGTGGCTGTATGGGATACCAGCAGGGGTGGGCTTCAAAAGATTTAGCAACCGGTTCTCTGCCTGGTTGCTGGATGTCAGCCTCCTGCACCACAGCAGGGAGGCCATTTTCACCTTCTCTGGATTCCAGAGGCCCTCCGGAGGCTTTCCGGAGCCTCCAGGAGGCCTGTTTTACCCCTCCCCGGGCTCTGGAGGCCCTCAAGAGGCCCTCCATTTGCCATCTGGGAGGCCCTTTTTCGCCCTCCCCAAGCCTCCGCACGGGTCCTGCACTTACCTGGGATCCAAAATGGGCCACGTGGCGACACCTGGGAAGGACAGAGTGGGCGGGGCCAGCTGGTCATTGCAGCTACTGGTTCACCAAACCAGATGTAAAATTAACATCCAGTTCGCCCGAACTGGTGTGAACTGATAGCAGCCCCCATGGGTACCAGCTTTCCTTGCTTTAGCTCAGCGGTCTCCAAACTTGGCGACTTTAAGAGTTGTGAACTTCAACTCCCAGAATCCCTCCTTCTTTTTCTTTGTCTTTCCTCTTTCCCTTTCTCCTTTCCTGTCCCTTCTTGCATGCTGAAATACAAAAGGGGAAACATTCGTCTTTTTGTTTTGTTTTGCTTTTAGTTTGTTTTGCTAGTCCTCTGCCAGGAAAAGTGGGGGCGGGCTCCGTTTTTGCTGGCATAGGGCTAGCAAAACAAACCTTGGCCCCCATTTTCAGCCATGATGACTTCCTGTAGCCCTCTGACAGCAAAAACAGAGATCGTGTGTGTGTGTGTGTGTGTCTGCTCTAAGCACCCCATGGGCCAGATCCGGCCCGCGGGCTTTGAGTTTGACACCCCTGCCCTAAACTATCAGACTGTAAAAGATACAGTGGTAATTTTGTACTCTCAGATTTACGAGTTTCTTTTAATGGAAGCCTTACCTTAAAATAGAATTAATTCAATCTAGTCTGTTTCGTCCCTGGGAAGCCTGATGGTGGCTACAACCATGCAATTCAAGCTCCACGCCTTTTTTACTGGCATTATCCGGTCCAAGAGAGCATTACTATTGCTCAAAATTAAAAATCAGAAAATAGCCATTTTATATCTGTATCTATGTCTATCTGTATGTGAAGCCAATAGTTAACATTCAGACAGGGCCATGCCTACAGTTGTGTCAACTGGAGTTCTAGGCCAAGGCAAAGAGACCAGTTTTTAGGGTTCCCCTAAGGCCTGTGATTATAGGACTTGGCAGATATCAATTGGAACAAAGTTCCCCAGGCAAGAGGCCACAATAGAGAAATGCAAGAGCGCTAATTTCGTGTGTGTTCTCTCAGTGCTTGCTGTTGAATTATTACTTATTTTTGTTACTGGATATTTTTTTCTATCTCCTGCTTTTTAGTTCTCTCCCTGTGCAAACAGCTAATGCTGCTAACTTCATTAGATACTGGGGCTGCACATCCAAAAAGTGTGGAAAAGTTTCGATGATATGAAAATCGTAGGATGCCAACAGTTCTTGGCATTGTTGTCTGAAATATTGTCCTCCCCCGGTTATGCGCTTTTTATAACCCATTTCAAAGGACTGTTAATACAGATATATTTCTCAAGCAAGTAGATTGGCTTGTCAAAGAATAAATACAGACATCGAAGAATCAATGTACTCCCGTCAAAGATCACGCACTCTTCCAAAATGTGTAGAGGAATATTTTTTGATGGATTCTTGCTATTGTTAATTTTTTCTCCCTTTATCTGGTGCTTGCCAAGTATTTCCACAATATGATAGAAGGCATTCATCACATTGAACGAACAACTTTCCCATTGTATTAATCCATTTCCATCTGATTATTAAAAAAAAAAAATTACTGTTTTACTGGGCTGGCCTTTTACGTGGAATGCAAACTATAATTTGCTTTATGGAACCATAAATATAACTAATGTAATTACAAAAACAGCTTGCCATAACATCACAAAAGTTTGGGTCACTGTAGAATATGTTGATGACGCAAAACCAGCTATAAATTGTATGATACGTGTAGATATATGCTTGATGCAACCACTCACAAAATAAAAATTTCTTGCTATAAAACAAATACTTTTCAACCTGGCACATTAATCTACAAGCCTAGAGGTGTGCCCAGATCTACAATCAATTATTTTATGCACATGGACTTCTCACCCTTTTCAACAAAAGGATGCAAAATAATGGTGAGATTATTTTAATTTTAAAACTAGATTCATAAAAAATTGCTTGTGTGTGTGCTAGGAAGAAAAAAAAAGGCTGGGTTTGTTTTTTTTTTAGCTTCCCTGTAGCATGACTTTTGGGTACATTGCTATGTTTGTCTTCAGATTAATATACCTTGAAATATTATTTTCCCATATGGCAGTTTTCCGAATGAATAATTCAAGTACAGGGACCACAATTGAGCCCCAAAATTTCTGTTGTGAAGTGAGACATTAGTTAAGTGACCTTTTGCCCCATTTCTTCCCACAGTTGTTAAATGAACCACTGCAGTTGTTAAGTTAGTCGCAACTAACAACAGTTAGTTTTCCCTGTTGACTGCTTGTCAGAAAGTTGTAACAGGGGATCACATGACTCTGGGGCCTTGCAACTGTCATAAATATGAACCAGTTGCCAAGCATTTGAATTTTCGATCCCAAGACCAAGAGGATGCTGCAAAAGGTGTAACACTGAAAAATGGTCGTAAGACACTTTTTTTCAGTACTGTTGAAACTTTGGTCACTAAACAGAGGATAGCAGATAGAATTCTTGATGGGCCGAGGGTGATTTGGACACACAAGGAATGTGTCTCCGGTGCATAAGCTCCCAGTGTACATACAAACAACAATGTGACAGATCATAGATCATTGTTGCAATCAATCATCATAAGATACAACAAGTGATAATCGTAGACAACAATAGGAGAAGATGAAAAGATGAGAAGATAGTAAGATGAGAAGGATGTTTACGTTTATTTAATTTATACCCTGCCTCTCTTCCCCAATCAAGGGGAATGTGAGGCGGTTTACAGTGTAATAAAATACATAAATACGATTTAAAATACAATAAAATACAGTAAAACATAAACATCATAATACTAAAAACAATCTCTAAATTAAAACTATTAACACACAAGAGTTCAACCAATCATACCACCATTCTTACAGGGGAGTTAGGGCAAAGCCAGGTCTTCAAGGCTCATTGGAAGGCCAACAGACACGGGATGGTTTGAATCTCAACAGGGAGCTGGTTACAGAGGGCTGGTGCTGCCACAGAGAAGGCCTTCAACCGTGTATCTGCCATCTGGAATTGCTTAGCTGACAGGACCCATACGAGGCCAATTATGTGGGATCTAACTGGGCACTGGGAAGCATGTGGTGCAAACAGATGATCTTGAAGGTACCCTGCTCCTGAGCCATGAAGGGCTTTAAAAGTTGTCACTAACACCTTAAATTGTACCCGGTTTATATACTACAGTGATGCCATATGTTGAAAATAATCTTTTGGTTGTTTCCGAGATACTTTTTGATGTATACTTTCTATCACTTGCATTGATTCTGCTATAGTAATTCTGCTTCCATTTTGTTGGAAGGTGTTATATAGGCGGTTTGTTTCTCCCTATACAACATTCTTTCTTTCTCTGGTATTATGGCTTGCTACAGTATTTTTATATTAAGAGCTATGGTAGCACAGTGGTTAAAATGCAATACTGCAATCTAACTCTACTCACATTGCCAGGAGTTCAATTCCCTCAATCTTGACCAGCTGAAGGTTGACTTAGCCTTCCATCCTTCCAAGGTCGGTAAAATGAGGACCTAGATTTTGGGGGGCAATATGCTGGCTCTGTAAACCGCTTAGAAAGGGCTGTAAAGCATTGTGATGTGGTATGTAAGTCTAAGTGCCATTGCTATTGCTATATTCATCTGAATATTGTTCTTACACAGCTCTTCATAAGAATAGCCAGGAAGGGTAGTGTGCTGTTGTTTTCCTCTTCCCTGTCTATTTTACTCCTTTGAAGATGTTGTTGATTGTTTCATGTGTCTTCTCTAGTTCTTTTTTATTATGATTAAGGTGTCATCTATATACTGGATATGTACTTTCGATAGTATATGAAGGAGTGCTAGAGTTTCTAGTCACTGCATTTATCTCTGCTTTAAATTATAGAGTAATGATTCTGTGGGCCTTCCTCTGATTTGCTGGTATTTTTGTCCATCAACCCTAAAGTAGGCAGAGTTTGATGAGGTCCATGACATTTCAGTCTTAGTGTATTTGGCTAGGGTGGGTCTATTGTGTAGTACTGCTACCACAGACTGTTTCACTAGTTAGTTCTGGATCTATGGATTTAAAGAGGGCTGTGACATTACATGAATCCATAATTTCATATTCTATTTGGGGGGTATTATTTTCTGGAGGCATTTTAGTGGTGAGTTGATAGAATGTTATGCCTGTGAGATAGCCAAGCTATGTTGTGTGTTGGGGTCCCTGGGGTACTGATATGACTGGACAAAGAGGTATGACGGGTTTGTGTATTTGGGGTGTCCACAGAAGTGTGGGTGGATAGGTCCACTGCTTTTGGTGGGATAGGTCCACTGCCACTATCTTTTGTGATTTGACCTTTCTAGGTTAGGTCTTTGAGGGTTCTTTTGATCAGGTTGTCTAGTTTCTCTATTGGATTGGCGTTTCTAGAATGTGGGCTTCTTTTGTCCTCTAGTAATTATTTGGTTTTTAGTATGTATAATGTTCTGTATTCTGTATATTCTGCATTGTATTTTGTATGTATTATGTTCAGAGAGTAAGTACCAAGATAACCCCCTGAAGGGAACGGATTGGGGCTTTCTGACTTTCTATATCTATTATTGTCTACCTGAACTTGGCTGTGGCATGATCATAGTCTAAGGGTCATATTACTCCCTATAAATATCCCCATTAATTCAACTTACGTAGAATAACACTTTCCCATTTACTTCTGAAGTTATTAAAGGAAATTAGAGGGACCAGTCCAATACATTTTAGTTTTAATCAGTAGTTCTGACTACTGAGCCAAATAGGTTTGAACTTCTGTATTTTAGTTCCAACTGAAGAACAACATTTGCTACACATTGTAATACCTGAATTTGGAAGGACTCCATCAATGATTTCAGTGCATTCTCAAGGGTCATATCCTAGCCCTTTTGGCATGACATATTATTCCAAAATAGTTTAATAATTTAACCTGTCTACCTATAAAATGTTGGGTAGTTTGCAAAGACCAGGGATAATTTATCTCTTGAATTTCCTCTGTGAAGAACTCTGCAGGGAATTGAAAAAGTTTCCTCAGCCTGCCAAAATTGCATAATAATGTGCATACAGAAAAGTCAAAATGTGTTTGTGTGCCATTTTTGCTGATGGTAGTGCTGGACTAATTTGCCAATTTATCTAGAACTGATATTAGATTTATATAAGGATTACACAATCCTTATTGGAAGATCAGGAGACCAAGCAGGGGAGGTGAGGGAATGCAGGTCTCTGCTCCCCATGAGTCCCATTGGTCATTAGGACCCACTCCAATCCCAGCCAATAAGAGATGTCCCTATTTTTAAAGGAAAATAAGCAATATATTTTAACCCAGAGGATTCCTCATATTATTCCAAAAGGACACATTTTTGGCTTCCAGCGTTGTATGAAATTCTTACCTCATTGTTGCATGTGCATACAAAATAAACTCAAACTGTCCCTAATAAAAGAGCTGTTTTGTTTATACCCTTGAGAGGGACTTTGATCTTTTTTCAATAGATTCACCTGCCAAATTGTACATTGATTTTCAAAGTCTTTTATAGATCCCCTGCTATAATACAGAAACCAGTCCTGAGTCTGAGGGGTGATTCTCCAAAATGAGCTCCCAAGTGGAGTATAGCCGCCTTGAATTCCCCTGACCCGGGTAAAAATCTAAATAAATAAATAAATAAATAAATAAATAAATAAATAAATAAATAAATAAATAAATATTTTTCCCCCAGCCCTTGCAAAATGTATTCTCATAGCGCCAGCTACCCAATCTTCCATCAATGGCAAACGCTCTAAGGACCATTTTCTCCCCCATCCTTGTATCTGGTAAATCAAAAGCTATTCTGCCTATGCAAAAAAAATTAAAATTAATTTTATTTAGAATCGTTAGGAAACCACATACAGGGCAGTGAAAGGAGCTACAACAGTAACTTTTCTTCAGCACCAAACGCTTCTAGAGGGATGTATATTTTTAAGATTCAGTGCCAGCTTTTCCCTGCCGCCTTCAAAACGTGTTCACTCTAATTTATCTTGCTAAAAGTTTCATATAGCAATTTCCTTCTCTTTTTTTTTTCCAGTTCCTTCCTTTTGGAGTTTGCATCTCTCGTTCCTCTTGGCTTTCTAAATGACCCCACTCCCAGGCAAATCTGCCAAATAATTTTCTTAAAGACAAGATTCCCAGGTTCTCACTGGGGTTGTCCCCATTGACTGAATTGTCAGAGGTGTTTCTGGACTTCTCTGCATGGAGCCTTGGCCCTTTACTTCTTGTCAGTCGTCCTTCTGCCAGGAGAAGGGTGAACACTCTGCCCTTCTAGTTTCAAATGCATTCCTTCCTTCCTTTTCTTCTTTCTCCTTCCCTCTTCATTCTAATTTCTTCTTCCTTTCCCTCTTTCCTTATTTTTCCTTCCTCACTTCTCTTCCCATCTTTTCTTCTTTTTCTTCCCTCTTTCCCTTTCTCCTTTCCTGCCCCTTCTTCCTTGCTGAAATGTTTTGTTTTTAGTTTTGATAGCCCTCTGCCAACCAAAATGGGGCATGGGGAGGGCATGTACGACACACACACCCCATGCCCCATTTTGGCTAGCAGAGGCACCATGGGCCAGTCCTTTGCTATTTCCAAGCTGGCCCCATGAGTCAGATCTAAGAACCCTGCAGGCCGGATTCGGTCCATGGGCCTTGAATTTGACACCCCTGTCCTATGGGTTAAATTAAATATAGCAGTCCTGAAGTCTCAATTGTGTCAGTGATTTGAGTAAATAACAGCTAAAAAGGATCAATACAGTTCAGAACCTCAAAATCGGCATTTTTTTAATCCTTTACTTCTAATTTTGGTTCCAGCTGGGAGGTCCCACCCTCATATATGCACTGTAAAAGTTCTCAATGGGTTCCCTCTTCCCTTTCAGAGACTAGACATTAAAATTAGGGTTATGATTAAAGCAAAAGATTCAAATTCCCTTTTCCTGACAAGGTCTCATTGTACATCAACCCATCAGTTGTTTTAAAAAGTCCACTTACAGACTAGTTGCATAAAATTTATTTTGCACTTGCGGCTCCAACAATTCTATAAAGTTCCACAATTTTTGTCTATGGAAATTCTTGGTCATCCAGGTCATGATTGTCCTAAAAGTGGTTTTTCAAGAGGCAACTGGACTTTCTG
>JANHGC010002675.1:1925-12967 GCA_027560395.1 Boaedon fuliginosus | reverse complement strand
TATAAAAATATAAATATAAATATAAATATAAATATAAATATAAATATACCGTAAATATAAATATAAATATAAATATAAATAAATAACTGAGCCCATCATGGAGCCCACAGAGAATGGAAGTTCACGGTAAGTGTCAAATGCACCATTTCGTCTTTCTGCTTTTTTGTTCCTATCTACCATAGGTTATTGAACGTTTTTTCAGTAAAGAAGTGAGCTGTGTTATATCCGAGCTGCAAAGCTAGACAGGAAAGAAGGCTAAAGAAGGAAATGATTACTCTGCTGAAAGATGCTGGAAATAAATCCTTTTCAAGACTCTCAGAGGGTCAGGGATGCCCCTTGTTCAAACCAGTTGATGTGGTAACAACTTTTGGTTGGAAAAATTGCTTACTCTTTTTTTATACATATTTTTAAAGGGAGGAACAAATCTTGGCATGTTTTCAAAATTAAACTGCTGGTTTGACCCCAAATTCTTAAATTTGTTTTTTGTGGGATGCTAGTGAGCTTGGCATTCCTTTTGAGAACTGCTAGATAAATATCAGCCAAGTAGTACAACTTTTCTTTACTGTTTTATAATCCTGATTAAGTCTTCTGTGTAACTTTGAAATTTGAACATTCCAAATATGTTTTCATATAATCTTTATATTTATCAAAGAATGTTCTCCAATGCTCTTTAAAACTTGGCATAAATATGCACATTCTACATATTCAATTCAGATCCTACGCTAATTTTGGAAAAATAGGTTTAAATGAGATAGAGGGAAAGAAATGAACAAATTTCATGATAAAACCTGGCTATCCACGGATGGCCACTGCACAGCTGTTGGATCAGAGTATTTTCAGAATACCGCGAAGATTTCTCAGTCGATCGAGCGCAGCGCGTTTTTGACAGCTGAATCAGAAGCGCGTCCATAAAGTGGGTAACCAGTGAACTGGGAGAAACCCATCCCTGCCTAGCCTGGTAATGAAATGTTAGGAAACTAACTCAAAGTTCAGAGAATGAATCTTCACTCTCATCCCACACCCGAGCTACAGATATTCACCATTACTACAAACGATGAGAATTTCTTTAAAAATAAAAGAAAACACTCTTTGGTAAGACTTTACAGGAAAAGCTAAGCAAATTTGAAATGAGAATGAAGAAAAGCCTAGGAAAGGCTTTGAAAGACTGTAGAAGGCTTTGAAGAGAAAAGACTAGACATGTAATAGAAGACGCAAAATACAGAGACAAAATATCAAGTAATAATTCAACATCTACATGAAAGGCAATTTAAGTTTCTAGGAGTAGATTGTGGGAGAAAAACATAATTGGTAATGACATCTGGAAGATGTGAAATGATAGTACAAATATAATTGGTAGAATTTAATGTTCCTGAGATAATTTGTGTAAAATATCCAGTCACTTGAAACACCATTTTGGGACACGTGGATTTATTATTTCATGATAATACAGGAAAGCAAAACATGGATTGGGGGCATCTGTGACTCTTAGACACAAAAAGTCTGGCCTGTGGAAACCTGTATAATGTCCTGTTGGCCAGTTGTTCGTAAGGAAATTTATTAGCTGACTGGTTGACTAATTTGCTTAACTACGAAAGCAGAAGTGACATCATAAGCCCAATGCGGTCACATGATTTTTCACCTAACAACCATGGTGCTTAAGCAACAAAATTGCTGGTTGCAATTGTTGTCAGTAAATGAGGACTACCTGTAATTGCAGACA
Organism: Boaedon fuliginosus; assembly: GCA_027560395.1. Classification (NCBI taxonomy): domain Eukaryota; kingdom Metazoa; phylum Chordata; class Lepidosauria; order Squamata; family Lamprophiidae; genus Boaedon; species Boaedon fuliginosus. The sequence continues at coordinate 11,247 of JANHGC010002675.1, read as the reverse complement.
ATTACAGCAAAATCTGGTCTTTTCTTTGTAATACTGCATAGTCCTGCCACATTAAAAACCAAACTTGGTTTTTTCTTAATAAACACTTTCCAGCTATATATAAAGCTTTTTTTTTTTTCAATAATTAAAAACATTATGGAAAGAACCTTACTAAGCATATATAGTACATAGTGGGAAGTTTTAATTCTTTCCAGCCTATCTTCATCAGAACACATCTATATGCAACTAGAACACATTAAAAAAAAACCCCATTGGATGTTCCTGATTGCACTCCATGCTATTTTCCAAATAAGATTTGCTCCCTTCCAGGCTGTAATTAATTAAGGTAAAACTTGATATGCATTTAATTTAGCCCTTAATGACTACTGAAATACCACTCGTATCCCCAAGAACAGTTTTTGGATTTCTTGCTTATAGCATTTAAGAAGCAGCCATGCATTTTAATGCTTTTTGTGTATAAAAAATCCAACGTTTAACCCTTGGCATCTCCAGTTAAATAGTAGATCATTTTAAAAGACCCCAGTCTTTTATGAGATGGAGACAGCCCACATAAATAAATTAAGCTAAGTGGACAAATAGTAACAGGTGAGTCCAGACCTGAAATTCAGAAAGCCTTATATCAGAGCAATTGTCCATTCTACCCTTGAATTGTTCATGAAAACTGTGCATCACTTGGACAAAAAATCTACAGTCCCACGGCATGAATTTCAAATGGTGTTCAGAATTATTCTATCAGTTTTTTTTCTCCTGCTATCATATGATACGATAATCAAAGCAAGGCATTTTAAAAAAAGGCCAATTGCATGGCATTCAGAGTCAAAATCAATATCTTTGCAAGAGTAAAGCCTATTGATTCTGTTTCAAAGCCGTAACAATGACAAACGTGGCTACTTTGATATTTGGTAATTGAAATACATGTAAGGTATTTATAATTGTTCTAAGTGTACACTATTCTAAATGTGAAAATATATATATACAAGGCTTTTACTAAATAAATAAAGCATAACATAGATGTTAAAATGGAAGATTATATTCTAAGGGTTAAATATTACCAAAAGCAGAAGGATATCTCCAGAATAATACAAATGACTTCCGATTATTAAAAGAAGCTTCAGCAATTAATCCACCTGATTTGCTGAGAAAGCGGTTACTTAGAACTAACTCTTAATCAGTTTATTAATGTTGAATTAGACAAATGTATTTCTGTCGATTCTACACAATTTTTTCTATCCTTACTTAAAAGATCTGATTCAAGCACGTTGGCACGTTGGCATGTTTTGGCACGTTGATTTAAATTGTTTCAATGTGTAAAATAAATTCTGATATGTATTTTCAAAGTTTCTGGGTCCCGGACTGTGGGATACTGACCTGGTATAATCATGATCACCCAAACCACATGACTGCAGAGATGCCACCAGGGATGGAACCTTTGAGATGATTTTCAAGTGTTGCTCTTTAGCGCCATCATAAGTATGAATGGTCTTTGAATGAACAGTTGCTGCTAAGCAAGGGCATCTCTGGATATCATTTTGGAATAGAAATGTTAATATTTAGAGTACTTGAGTATTTTTCTTTTTTGCTACCCTCCCCTCTTGCCCCATGTTCTTTTTATGCTAACAAAAATCTTAACTCACACTTAACGTAGTCCTTGAAGAGACTGCCAGTTCATATACAGGCGGAACCACGGACAGCTCCTTCTAATACTGTACTCTTTCAGAATACCTTCTGTTTTAGTAATAGATTCTTGCTATAGCTGAGCAAGTTTAATCTTTCTATTTCTTTTTCTTAACTTTTTAGGAACTGCAAACTAGCTGAATTCAGACAACTTAGAGGAGAGCTTGGTTGTTTTCCTATTGACGGTATTTCAAGCATTTTTTTAAATTAAAAAAAAAAACAAGATAAAGAGTTTTTCATCTGCAAATAATATTGGAACTAGAAACTGTTCTGTATTTTGGTACCACAACTGTATGCTTCTATAGAGATAAGATTTTGGATCACAGAATGCAACATTTTAACATAGGATCACTGAACTGGAAAATGAAGCAAAGATAATCCACACAAAAGAAAAACAAGGATCAATTTCTCATATATATATTTACGAACATTAGCTCCACAAATTTCCAAACTAAAATACCCAACATTTTTTTTCAGCACTGTTTACACTGTTCAATTCTTCATTACAATGTTTAAACCTTTTAAATATTCATCTTAAATTGGCTGTACAGTAACTTAACTAGTTTGGTCCCATTTTCCCCTTAAACAAAACTGTAGTATCCATCTTCAAGACTGTGAAAAATGTTGTAATTTAACAAACTTAATATTTTATTAATAAATAAATAATGATAAATCATTACACTGTGGGTAAAGGGTAGATTCAAAACTATATGTGTATATAGTTAGTAAAATCCATTTTCAAAAACCATAAAACCAGGAACAGTCATATTGTTAGTGGATAAGGAAAAAAATGATGCACATGAAATATAACATGACAGGATGATGATCATCTGAACTCTATAACCTTTTTAATCTTCATGAAGTTATTTTTACACAAGGGAGTATGAAAATAGGTGAGCCTTAGTGGCAGTTGAAATGGGTACAATCCTGGTAAAAGATTCACCATTTGATTATTTGGCCTACTGTATACTATAAGCAGGTGTTAAGAATTGTGAATATAGTACCAAGGAAGACTTCATACTAATGAGCTAACATTATTGTATTTTATGTCTTTCCCAGCAATGAGTTACAAACTATCTTCATGAATATTCCCTTGAAATTTTCTCCTTGAAGATGAATTAAAACTGAAAAAATATTCTTGTGAAAATCCTTTTTTTTTCCCTTTCATTTCCTTAAAATTGCAAATAGCATAATTCAGTTTTTTCATGCACTCTTACAATTATGATAGTATGGAATATACTGGTTTATAAAAGACTGCTAAAATGATATTTACAGTAAATGCTTTCTTTCACTTAAACATAAACTGTTAGCATGCAAGTAACCTTACCAAATTGTAAGCAAGCAACACTCATTCAGAAATATAGTTCTTGAGCAGTTTTGGCAAAGAAGGGACCTATAGTGGTTGGGAAGTGCCTGTACTATAACACTTAGTTGCCAATAGAAGAAAATCTTTGCACCTCAGGGTTCAACTGGGTCCTTGGTGCTTTCTGAGTTTCACGGAGCTTAGGAAGCACTTTGGATGATAAGAAAATTCACTGACTGGCTAATTTGTACCCCGCCTCGAGTTCCCCTGACCCGGGAAATGTGGCGGGGTATAAATCGAAACAAACAAACAAACAAATAAATAATTAGGAGCAGGATACAAGGGTGGTAGGAGAATCATGGGTTGTGATTAAATGAATTAGGAACGATCTGCAAATGGAATGGAGGTTGGTATGGCACATTTTCTTCCAATGTTCATAGCAATTACGATAAACTCAGGCTATGGAAAAATATGACATTAAAAATATGCAATAAACATGAACCACACATACTTCTTGTGTTGACTATGCTCCATTTCTAAATATTTTGCTCAATTCATAAACCATGCAAGCACCTGATTGGAGATCAAGTATAGGAAATAATTCAGTCAACTACTTAGCCACTCACTATTATTATTCCTTCGCCTACTCCTCTTAATTACTCTTATTATATTCAATATTATCCTTCTCAAGTGCCTTTATTTTTTTATTATTATTATTATTGGCGTGCAGATTTGTTGCACATGGGATTCTGTTATTAAATGGGATTCTGTTGTTTTCATTCTCTTCACATTTATTTATTTATTTGATTTATACCCCGCCTCATTTCCCTGATCAAGGGGAACATTTATTTAATGACTTATTTTTGCATGCTTTCTCAGTGAATTTAGCAACCCTGTTTTTTTGTGCATGGAAAGAAAGGGTAAACCAGCAATCTCTGGAAGACATACCATTTCTTAGATTCCTCTTTAGTGGATAAGGATATTTTGAAGCATCACCCAGATGACCAAGAAAATTGCCTTTTCTTACATGGGACTTTATATAGTTGCCTCTGGCTTCAAAAATCATGTCTTGGGAAAACTCAATGCTTTTCACTGGCCTCTCAGATAAAAAAACTAAGACACCATTAAAAGGAGAGAGAGAGAGAGAGAGAATAGTTATCACTTACAGAATATAAATATGATCATGCCAGGCTGAATAATTAGAATTCGAGCCAAGTTAAATATCCACTGCTCACATGGAATTATGCAACAGTTTTTAAAAGCCTAGAGCTCAAAACTGATCAATGAATTATCTTGTAAAAAGGGCTGCTATCCCATATGGTAAAAGTTTCAAACATCATCAGAGAGAAGAAGGCATAAAAGCAAACACATTTTCCAAGTGGGCTGAAAGTAATTTCTGGGGAAACCATTCCTATTATCTTGAGTTCTTTCTCAACTAATGAAGATTGGTGCTTTCTCTATTTTTTTTTTCCTTTCAGCAATCCAGAATTTTATATGCTAATATTCTTTGGTTGGACATTGTGTGGGCTTGTAAATCCACTGTGAAGGGGGCTTTTGCTGTTGTTGTCTCACAGCAATGAACTTTAATCAAAGTACTAGTAGATAGCTTACCAACATTTCTTGTTATATCTATATCATCTATATATCTACATCTAATCTACACCCACAATTAATCTATATGTTATACTTTAAAAACATTTCAGCTACTCCTTAAATATTTATAATGGAATCTAAGTAGCAATATTAAGATACAGCGATGGTACTATTATATAAAAATGGAATACTTTACAAAGGATCTCTGACCAATTATATGAAAAAGGTTACAGTATATATTGAGAAAGAAAACTATATTTATCTATATGCTAAAAGATAAATCAGCAAAAAAGCCCTAGAAAATAAAAAGAAAACCATTGAACACTGCCACCAACAAAACTATAGTTTCCAAAGAGAGGAAAACCTAAATAAGGCCAATTTTTAAACTTAAAGAGAAAAAAAGAGAAAAAAGCACATGTTTTGTTACTAAAATGTATAGTTTTCTTTAAAGCTTAGTTTTAAACTTCAATTTTTTTTAACCTAGATGATACAGGATCATGTTGCCTCTCTGTCACACAAAATTGTGTGCCTACACTGCCCCCAATGTGCCTCTGGGTGGCAGCACCTGTCAGCACTGCACCTGTGGCACCTGTAGGGGAGGATGTTACCTTACATCTATCAAAGGAGCTTGCATGCTCCTTCCTATGCTCAGTCTGCTCAGTCTGTTCTTTCTGCTTACACTTACCATGTAATCTCACCTGAGACATCTATCTACTTATTATTCTTTATTAAATCTTTTATTATTAAACCTGACTGTGTTATGTAGCTGATCCTAAGATCCCAGCCTCACCTCCACAATGACACTCTCTTTTGGCACAGTGATAAAAAAAAACTATTAAGTCAAGTTTTAGAGTCCAGGATCCATACATTCTTGTACCTTTTTTTCAACAGTCTAAGCTTGCTGTGTCCAAGTTCTTCCCAGACTGAAAGATTCCAGATTGGTTTACTAATCAACATCTTTAACCCTTAGCTGAGTTCCAAGAACCTACCGTAATTCACTATTGTGATAATCAGAGTCGTCTTCAGAATCCATTGCTTTTGTCAAAATGATGAAAGCAGCATTGCATAAACCTTCTCCCTTTTGTACATGTGTGCAACATTATAATGCATATCCAACATGGGTAGAACTTTCATTACGAATTTAGATGTGTTCAGTCAAAATGTGAAAGCTGCTGGCAGACAAACTGTAGACTCAACCTTCAGTAAAAGCTCATTTCTCAAAAGCTCCCCAAAGAGAGTTTCAGACAGAAACATAAAATTAATAAAACAACTTCTCTTAACAGGTCTTGATCTTGAGCATGTTCAAAGTTCACCCTTTTATTAGCCTGATGTATGCTTTCATGCTGAGCCAACTTTGTAGGAATAAAGTCCTTAGAATAAGACCTCAAGTTTAAAATAAGTTTTAAATAGGCAATTTAGGCATGTGCAGTTGTGACACTGTGGAGAATACATTGTAAAGATACTCCTTGGAAGTGTTTTTGGAAGTTACCTTATTTAAACCCCGTTAGGAAACCTAAACAACTCAGTTTGTCTTTTTCATGTTGCCAGCGTCAGAACTAAGTACTGACTGCACTCATATCTAAAATTGCATGCTTTTGCTACGGAGATATATAAAACAATTCTTATCATTCAAATCATTCTTATTTGTTTCAAAAAGATATATTCTGCCTAACAACCAGGTACCATATTTTTCATGATTTTACACTCAAACAATGTATTAAAGAATGCATTCTAAGTAGTTACCACTTCCACAGTAAAAGTGATATCAGAACTAAAATATGTGTTGTGGTTTATTTGTTTGAATGAAGCTTTGAAGTAGTTGATGGAGGTTTGATCAAACTTCAGAACTAGAGGTCAGATGCTTACATAATTCTCTGGCTTTCTTCCTGATTTCACTTTTAGAATACAGCATAGCTAATACTGCTAAAGCATTCTTTGGGAGAATAAATTGCTGGTCTCCTGATACTTAGATTTAGTTACAGAGTGGAAGGTGCCATTTAATATTGGATGCCAATATTTCACAAGGCATTGAAGACTTGGCTTTGCCGGCAAGCGTGGACTTAATCATCTTGTCCCCGCCCCCCGGTGTATGATTGAGTGAGCGAATGAGTTTTGATTTTATTGTATAGGTCGATGTTTTTATTGTATTGTTCTGCCGCCTCGAGTTCCTCAAATGGATGAAGAGAGGCGGGATATAAATCGAATAAATAAATAAATAAATAAATAAATAAACAAATAAATAAATAAATAAATAAATCATTCCAGACAGATGGCTGTCTAGCTTCCAATTAAGAAGAGCCAATGCCTTTTGTGTCAATTACAAATTGTATATGACTGCACTGTCCCCAATATGCCAGTGGGTGACAGCCCACCTACGTGCTATGCTTGTACCTGTCTGTACCTACCTGAAGGGGGAGATGTTGGCTCACCCCTATAAAAGGAGCATGCGTGCTGCCACATGTGCTCAGTCTGTTCCTGTTTCCTACCCTTATGCATGATGAGACTCCCCTTACCTAATCCTTACCCAATTATTCACAATAAAGAATCTTCCTGATCATGCTGGTGTTGTGTAGCTGATCTGAAGATCCAGACCTCAACAATTACACAAAATCCTCACGTTTTTGGACAATCAGATTCTTTCACTACCAAACTGATCCTACCGATAGAAATTTTTTCATAACTTCCTATATTTAAATCCATTAAGTGAAGTAAAAAGAAATCGTTTTGTTTTCAGAGTTGAACCAAATTAAAGTCTCCTCAGCATGGTTTTCATCTTCCAGGCTCTTGCCAAAGAATGTAGGAAGAACTGATGTAACCCAAGGATATCCAACCGTGGCAGCTTCGAGACTTGTGGACTTCAACTCCCAGAATTCCCTAACCAGACATGCTGGCTAGGGAATTCTGGGAGTTAAATTCCACAGTTCTTAATGTTGCTAAGATTGGACACTTTGGATGTACTCAATCAATGGCGCCCTTAAAATAAAGTATTAGATTGCTTCACTGCCAATAAATATTCAGACCTTAACCCGGGAAATGAGGTGGGGTATAAATCAAATAAATAAATAAAATAAAGATCTTCTAGCTTAACATTTGAAGACCAAAAATAAAGGGGGACATAAATGCAATAGGGAGAAGAACATCTGCAAATCCTCCCCCACTCCATTTTTATTGCTCAGTGTCTAAGTCTACAAATTGTTGCATATTTTCATATCAAGAGCTGTGAGTTTCAAGAAGTGCGTGGGAGAAATGGGAGACTTTAAACCCATTTTTAAATATTGCATTAAGCTTTCAAACTTTCACAGTCCAATTAGGAGACAAACAACACCAGCCATTAAGTTTACTGTTTCTCATTAAAACTATCATTTGCAAGTCATGTGCATTTTTCATGACAGATTTCCAGTGGAAAAGATGACCTTACACTTCTGGTTTTGCATAGGGGATGCTTTACAGCCTCAGTATAACAAAGATGTTGTGATTAGCGTTGCAACCGATTTATATAAATTGACAAGATGAATCTGAAAACTTTTTAAAGGCCAGTGAGTGATGCTTTTGCTAAACTTTCTTATAAGCAAAACCAGACATAAACTGATTGTGACACATCATTATTATTACATTATACATGATGCGATTGTTAATGTTATTGCTATTATTACTATTAATATAATTACTGTCACTATTTCTGTCAAACCTCGTTTATACGCCTCTGTTACCTGTCAGAATAAAATATATGACTATATGACAAGCAGGCATATTTACACCTAGCTCCAGCTATAACTGATGACCTTGTCTGTGGGGATTAGCCAGGTGAACAAACACACCTGAGAGGAAGTTAGTCATTGGTCAGGTGACTTAATGGCTCAGATTAGAAGGAATCTGTGACAAACAGTTACTGAAAAACTCTTGATTTGATGTGTTCAGTACAGAAAAGGGTGTGGGAAAAAGTAGGGGACATTTCCTACCAAAACTTGTACTGTTTAGTGAGATAGGAAAAAAAAGTTTATTGATTTCAAAATCTGGATATAGAAATATAGCAGTGAAAAGTGAGTGGGGGAACCTGTTCTGGTTAATACTATAATTATTGGTCTCTAGATTTGCCGTGACCCTCTTGCATTTGTTTTTGAAAAGGAAAGTTGCATCGACCTCCAGCATAAAACTTCTTAGCATATTGTGATTAAAATCGTTAACAGTTTGGAAGGCAATCAGAACTAATGTCATGTGGGTGGAGTATGTAAATTTTGTGAAATATGCAAACTATACGCTTAATCTTTTGAATCTTGCAATCTTGGTTTGCATTACTTAGGATTCCATCTACAGAAAAGATTGAGAGATAAAGATCAATCCCGACCTAACTTAAAACATTAAAATGGAGGAAAGGAACCAAAGGGGACTGTTCAAAGGGCTGGTGTTGCCCTTTAAAATGCAGACACATGACCTTGAAGGTGTTTATCCTGTACACCTGTCTAGACAGTGTCGTCATGTACAAATACCGTTTTCTGGGTGCTCTTGTTAAATAGGTGAGGGAAGTGGTGTGGCTGTGAACACTCTGGTACCAAACGAAGACTTCTTTTATTTCCTCAAGCATACCCATAGCAATAAATGGGATGTGGTGGCTCAGTGGCTAAGATGCTCAGCTTGTCAGTCAGAAAGGTCGGCAGTTCAACGGTTCGAATCCCTGGTGCCACATAATGGAGTGAGCTCCCATTACTTGTCCCAGCTTCTGCCAACCTAGCAGTTCGAAAGCATGTAAAAATG
>JANHGC010002670.1:175317-186472 GCA_027560395.1 Boaedon fuliginosus | reverse complement strand
CCCCCTCCTCTTCCCTCCCTCCCTCTCTCTCCCTCCCTCTCCCTCTCTCTCTCTCTCCAAGCCTGGTCGGAAGCCACTTGGGAGAGACCCTCCAAGCGCCCAACCGGCATCTCGCCACGTCAAGCATCGCTCCCCGCTTTCCTCGTGTTAAAAGTCCCCGCCTCCCTGATTGGTCCTCTCGGCATCCCTCCCGCCACCTCTGCCTCCTGCTTTCACCGCGCCCGCCGCGAATGGATTTGTCCAGCAGCCAGTGCAAAAAAGTCAAGCTGAGCAACCAAGTGCAGAGCTGGGTAGGTTCGACGGGGCTCTGGGGGTGGTGGTGGTGGGGGGCACAGGTGAGGAAGCGGGCGGAGGAAACCGGGGGAATGGAAGCCCTCTGCTGCCCGAAAAGCCAGCCGTTGAGCGGGGAATGTCTCACCCCCCCCCCCACCGCTGCGTTTTCTGATGGGCCGAATGGGCAACGTCTGCGTGGAAGGTGGAATAGCTCGGGTTGCAAAGGCTCCACCGCTTAGGTAGGAGAACAGTTGCACCCATTGAGTAGCTGCCCTGTTTATTCACCGGGATTTATTTATTTATTTAGAACAGTTGCATCCATTGAGTAGTTGCCTTATTTATTTATTTATTTATTTATTTATGCATGCTTTCAAGAAGGGGAAAAACACACAAGAGGAAAGGCATCCTCTCCTTTCCCCTACGGGTCTCTCGCATGGCTTTTCAGGAACGAGGGGGGGAGGGCGGCGTTTACTCCTTTCAAAACGCTGAGGGGGAAAATAATAAATAAATAAATAAATAAATAAAATAAATGAAATAAATGAAATAAATAAATAATGCAGGGCTGAGAAATCCCGAGGAAACGCCGAATTGACGTTCCTCGGTATCATTTTATTTCAGTTGAGGCAGAAGAGGGTGGAAGCTGAAATCTCTGGTATACAATGTGGGCTATTCAGAAATCTTGGGAGACTGAGAGGCTTTGTGGAGCTGTTTGAAGGAGAGCACTCATTCAAGGTTAGGTTTGAACAAACGTAGGATTTCACCCCTGGGGGTGAGTGTCTGATAGGTTAAATTTACAGTACTGGCCAAAGGTTAGAAAATTGGCAGTCCCTGTCGTTGTACCTTTCCAGACACAAAATAGTGACGCTAATGGAGTGTATTCAGTTCTTCCTCCAATTTGGTGTTCTTTGGGTGTGATGGACTACAAGTCCCATGCCGCTTTGGGATAGCCTATGTTGTAGTGAGAATACTGTCTTGGGGGGAAACCTATATCTGACAGCTATCAAAAAATAAATGTGTCCTGGAATCAGAGATAACCTGAACGATATCCGGCTGTAGAAATCTTTATGATCACTAGAAGGTAACACAATGTTGTGGGACTCTTTGCTGTTGGTTAGTGGTCACAGTGCATGTAGTGCACACATGAATGTGTTTATTCTCATAGTAGCTGAGAGAATAGAGAATGGAGTAGCTGTCTGGGAGAAAAGACAGATGTCATATTTACTAGACATAACAGACATAGAACAAAGCATCTCTGTATGTTGAAAATGTGTAAAAAGGTCTAGTTCATACAAGAAGAAGCATACTGTGTTTTTCTGACCTAGGAATAATTCTTTTGACATGGTTCCCCATTTTAAAATTCAGCCAAAAAATAGACTGGAATCAAATATAGAAGTGACATCTGCCACTCCATCACTTTAAAGGCTTTCAAGTAGTACCTGAAAACCCTACACAGTGAATATAAGATGTTCATCAACATTGATCGCTAATCAGTTTTTATTTTGTGGTTGTAAAATTTGTTGTACACCATTATGGCTTCTGCATCCTTTAAGTTAGTACAGGATAATTCTGTGGCTCTTAGAGCTATTCATCTAATTAACTGATAACTAGACTACACGAACAAGCTAATGGTGTGGTAACTTGTAAAAGTTAATTTTTTTAAAAAATCAATATTTATTTGCATTTAAGAAAGATAGATCTGATTTGCATTAGGCTAGACCGCTGAGGAATTCTAAGGGTATATACATCCCATATTCTGGAAAATATTAAACATTCTTCAAAAAAACTCACCCACTTATACATTGCTACTACAAATCTACATAGATATTGAACTGGACTAGAACAAATCTTTACACATTTTTACCCATTATGAGGAGTGGCTAGATGACCTTTTGATTAACAAGCTTACACTGTTAACGAAGTATTTGATTTGCTCTGTGTAGCTGATGAACAATTGAAATACAATGGTGGTTAAAAGTTTGTGAAACTTTATGAACCCAATTAAATAAAGAGTCAAAAACATATTGATTCATTTATTTAGTGAAAAAATGATTCTTAATTAATCTATGTGGTTGTATTCTAACAAGCTACATATAAATGTGAGACAATGTAAGAAAAAAAATAACTGAAGCTGTTGAAATGCAGGTTGCTTCCCTTTTCTCATAAGTTACTAAATATGTTATTTTTCAGTATTAACGGTGTCCTCATTGAAACACTATTTAGATTGTAATAGAACACAGTGCTGAACTAAGCCAAGTTATTTGACAGCGTGTGACTTTTTGGCTTGATCCTGAATGAATAGACAGAGATCTATAGAATTAAATAACTTTTGAGGAAAATCTATTTTTGGGAGAACTGATTAGTATGCAGTTGATTGCTTGTTCTTGCTGCTGGGTATGCTGTATAGATGTTTTATGAAGGTGAAAATGGGCATTGCTAACAGCGTTCTGGATTCTCTCCATTTTCTGTATGAATAAAGATTCTTTGTCCTGAGTTTTATTTTGACTTCCAGTGAATCTCTTTTTAAAATAATTCTGATGCTTCTGTTTCTGTATATTAAAATCTCTTTTGGCCAGTTGAAACCAGAATGTATTGCCTTAATTTTTGAATCTTTTTCTTCTTACATATTGTATAAAACAATATTAATTGAGCTTGTCTCACTAGTGTTGTATCCTGCTTTTTATGAACACGTTCAGGAGTGCGGATGCATGGTTTTCTAGATATTTATGTTTTACAGATAACTTTCGGTTTAATCAATTGAGTGACAAACTCTGTCTGGGAAGGCAAAGGTTCAGTTCTTAATTCAGCCAGGAAACTTTTTGTGTTGTCACCATGGCAAGTCCTGTAGTTTTAAATGCTGTGTCCAAAGCTGCAAAGAATTCTAACGATAGCATCATCTGTGTCCGTGATGGTGAACCTATGGCACGTGTGCCACAGGTGGCATGGAGTGCCTCTCTGTGGGCACGCGAGCCGTTGGCCTAGTTCAGCTCCACCATACATGCACAGATGTATCCCGCCGGCTAGCTGGTCATTGGGTCTCTGCTGTGCATGCATTGGGTGGGTGCATGCATGGGGGTGGGGCACACGCAGGACGCATGCTCATTGGCATGCATGGGATGCAGGGCACATATGTGGGACAGCGCACACATTGCATTATGGGGGTTCAGGTACGCGTGCTTTGGGCACTCCATCTGGAACAGGCTAGCCATCACTGATCTATGTTATAGTTGAACCCTTTCTGTAGGATACTGTGTTCTGTAGAGCATAGTGTGCAGCTGGATGTTGACAGTCCATTTAAGTTCAGGTACCTCTTGGCAGAAGAGCCATGTTCTGGGTTCTGTTAGGAAGTGCAGTCTAGCAAGGCCCAGAAAGAGACGTTTTGTGTAGTGGTACCTGTCCTTTAGAACATCATTCCTCCAAGCTTAGAGGTCCAAACTTTGTCATTCTTTCCCAAGTCCTTAAAAGCATGGTTTTGGCATTAGGGATTCAGATGTGTGGCAGAGTCCATGCAGTAGTTGTACTGATTTTATCTGGTGGTTTTGTTTATTACTTTGGCTGTGGATTCCATGAGTTCTCTTGTTTTCACTCACCGCCTAGACTCATGAATTGGAGATGGGCAGCTATATAATAATGCTATATAGTGCACCTAAAGAAAAACAAAGCAAAAGGTTGAATGATTATCACAGTTAGGTTACTTTTATAATCACTTCTACAAAATATCAGGAAGATTTTACTTTTATAATTTTGACTTCACTCAACTAACTTCATTCACACATTTTAGCTCAGTGTATGAATCTGACTGTGATAAGTTGGTTACCAAACCATAATTAAAATTCTGATTATAGCCTGATGTATGAACCTCAATTCTTGTGGCTTGTAAACTGTGGCTTGTGGCATTTCATGAATGCATCAGACTATGCTATATTCACCACTAGGATTTCTGAGGTCGTAGAGTATATAAATGAAAACATACTGGGGTTCACATAATGATTTTTCCAGTTTTATCTCCTATTTCACGGGTGTCAAACTCAATCTCGTCAGCATCACATGATGCATCACGACGTTTTTCCCCTTTGTGGAGCCAGGGTGTGACCTGCGTGTGACGCATCCAGCTTGTGGGTCACCAGTTTGACACCTCTGTCCTATTTTACAAGCATTAAGGGCTGTTTAAAAAGCAGGATCATTTTATCCTTTAATCTTACTTCATTTCAGGGGATGCAGAGAGCTACCAATGTCACCTATCAAGCCCACCATGTTAGCAGAAATAAGAGGGGCCAGGTGGTGGGGACCAGAGGTGGATTTCGGGGATGCACAGTATGGCTAACAGGTACAAAACTGCTGCCTAACAAATATGTTTGTGAGCTGTTCCATTTTTTTCTCAACATCAGTAGCAGTATGTACAAGTTAATAATTTAACAAGTTTCAGGAGAATAAAATGTCAAATTAACCTTCAATCTGATACCCTTTTTCTACCTTGCTGTTCTATCTTGCTACTTGTATTGTATTGTATTTTGTATTGTACTGGTTCTGTCTGTCTGTTTGTCTGACTGACTGACTGTTTATCTATCTATCTATCTATATCTATTTCTCTCTATGTCTGTCTGTCTGTCTGTTTGCCTGTCTATCTAACCATCTACCTACCTACCTACCTTCCTACCTACCTACCTAGGAAACCATTATCGTGTGCTACTTTATTGCCTACTGGGTAAATAGTATCACTTTGTTGGAAAGAGAGAAAAACATATTATTACAATTTAGGACATATTGTGTTATATCTATTTTTTTAATCATATCTTTCCTTTGCATTATTTCCAAGTGATTATGACACTTCAGAATTAGGAACAGTAAGATACAGTATATCCTTCTTCACTTTTGTATAAATGAAGAGAAAAACACTGGGAAATATAAAAAGGAAATTTAGGATTCCTTTATGAAGAGTCTTTTCCCTTAGGAAAAAAAATATATTGTATAGTAATCATGTTTCTTTTATCTTACTTCTATGCCTGCACCTAATAAGATAAATTTGCTCAGTTATATTGGCAAATGAAATACTGTGATTTAATATTTTTGATCTTATTTCAAACATGGTGACTCACTTTCTTTATTTAGATTGAAAGTTACATTTTAAAAGTCTTTGTTTTGGATAAGAATGTACATGATTTAGATAAATAAAACTTGACCAAGTTGACCAAGATTGCTGTTCTATGAGCCCTTTTAATTTGTTGCTTATAATTGATGATACAAGATATATAAACGATACACATTTTGTATAATGTCTTTTATGAAGTATGCAGATTTTATGTTCCTTTATTTCATAGACATTGTGCCTAATTTGGGCATAAATATAATAAAGATCATGATACTATTATATTAATATGGTAGGCCTACTCAGGTTTTCAGGAGGCATAAATGCCAGTCTTTCCACTTTTTTGAAAACTGGAACTTATTCTTGTAAAAATGTTTCTCTGCATAGGTGAAACAAATTAATACTTTGCTTGTTTGAAAAATACACAGGACTATCTGGAGCTGGAAAGACCACTGTTAGTATGGCACTTGAAGAATATCTAGTATGCCACGGAATTCCATGCTATACTTTAGATGGTGACAACATCAGACAAGGCCTCAATAAGAATCTAGGTTTTTCACCAGAAGACAGAGAAGAAAATGTACGTCGGATTGCTGAGGTTGCTAAATTATTTGCGGATGCTGGCTTGGTGTGCATTACTAGCTTTATTTCTCCTTATGCCCAGGTGAGCACATTTTCCTAATTTTATTGCATACCTTCCAATTTACCATTGATAGTTTCTAGGATTTGATCAAATAATTCATTCTTGAAAATGGATAATAGAATGAAGTTAAATTTTGTGTAGAATCTCTTGCATACCTTAGAATGGATAGGTTTTCACAACAGCATTACTTTTACTTTAAAAAACATTTTTTTAAAAACATTTATATAGCTGTACATTTTATAACCAGCTCCGGGAGGCTACCAATCAAAAGTGAAAACAGCATAAAAGCCATATTTAAATTAGATAAACTTGACAGACTGAAGGCTCCCCCGATATAGAAAAGGGATATTTTGTGAGATACGAAATCATCATCATCATCATCTTCATCTTCCTTCTAGGAAGCAGACAGAAACCATAAGTCTCAAGTAGTCCACTTTCATAAGCAGGGGTAAGCACCAGGCAAGCAACAAAGCAGGAAATAATATGTAAATCAAGGAACCATCAAAAAGGAAACTACAAGCCCAACAAAACTGGTAGGGCAAGCTACTGCATCTAAATAGGCAGCAAACTGTACACTCACTCACACTTACGATTTTATCAAATTGGGTAATGAAATGTCTGCAAGCAACCAACCAAGCTCAAAAGAACATACAACCATAATTCTACAGTTTAATTCTGGGCTACAGACAATTATCTTCTATTGGATTAATAGTAATAATTGTTATTTTTATTTATAGGCTAGGCCAGTGTTCTGAGCAATTAGATTCTGTAGAGTTTTTGACCACTCTGAAGTTCAGGCAGGAATAAAAACAGTTTAATTCTGACAAATACAGATATTGACTGAAAAATACAAGAGTGATTAGTATTGCAACCTTAGAGTTCAGGAAGCTTTCAGTAGCACTTCTGCCGCTCCAAGGGATGGCACTGAATAAAAACTTAATGACAATAAACAGATACTAGTGACAGATTCTGATGGAAGGAATTACAAATTGTTTACTAGTGATTTATATTTAGAATATAATTTGGAAAATTACAATTTTCAAGTACAATAAAATATTATGTTACCTTTTAGTCTTTTATTCAGTAGAAAGGCTGCTAAGTTTGATTTTAAATAACTTTTAAATAATGTAGTGGTTCACACATATTAAACTAGAATGACCTGATTTACCATATTACTAAGCCAAAGCAATCATGTTCTGAGCTACAATATGGCTTAGAGCAATTTATGAACTTGACTATTGCAGGCAAAGGCTGGGCTTAAACATCTTGTTAAACTGCACTAAACAAAGGTTTAGATTTCATAAACTCTGATTTACTGCTTTCATGGTTACAGCTTACAGCAATACATAAGGGTTGTCAAACTTGATTTCATTGAGGGCCGCATCAAGGTTGTATTTGGCCTTGGGGGGCTGTAAGGCCGCCTCGAGTTCCCCTTGGGTGAAGAGAGGCGGGGTATAAATACGATAAATAAATAAGGGATGTGGCCAGGTTGGGCATGGCCAGCTCGATGTCACTTGTGCCGGGGGCACTTGTGGCAGCCCAGGAGGGCTGGGAGATCCTCCTACAGCCCTTTATCAGTAAAAACAAAGCTTGGGAGGGCTACACACGGCTCTGTTTTTGACCGCAACTGCCTTCTGTAGCCCTCTGCCAGTGAAAACAGAGCTTTGCTGTTTCCAGGGTGGTCCCGCAGGCCAGATCTAAGCACCCTGGCAAGCAGGCCTTGAGTTTGACACCCCTGCAATATATAAACCCACATTGCACTTTTTAAACTATGGTTCATGCTTTACAGTTCCATGTGACCCAAGCAACTATGGTTTGCTCAAATAACTATGCATTTTTAAAATGGGAATCTAGCCAGAATTTTTGCAAATCAAGATTAGTGGACTGAACTAATTTAACTACAGTGAAGTTTGGTTACTTTAAACTAAGCTTACAAGGGGAGGTGTTTGTATTGATCTTTCCTTATATTGGCACCTGTGTAATGGAGCTGTGGCTAGATACATTGTAATAAAAGGTTTTGTTACAGTAATTTTTTCTTTGCTGTTCTTAGGACCGCAACAATGCAAGACAAATTCATGAAGTAGTAAGTCTTCCTTTCTTTGAAGTATTTGTGGATGCTCCCTTGTATGTTTGTGAACAGAGGGATGCGAAAGGCCTCTATAAAAAAGCTCGTGCTGGTGAAATTAAAGGTGAGGCTGAGAGTCAGCATTTTACCACATTTTTTCTGGTATATTGTTTCCTTATTTTATATTTATATTTATTTTATTTTATATTTTATGATACAGAGCTGAGAGACTTGTTCAGTTCCTGTTTCATGCTGTAATGCCGTTTGTTTATTTTTGGCTTAAAATGGTGCTTAAATCTAATCATTGGGATTTGTAGACCAAAGTTTCCAGCTTAACCAACATGCTATGCCTTCTTCAGTGAAGCAAGGCAAACCACAATCTAATATATTAGCCACCATTAGTTGTATTTAGGTGATATATTAAGTCACAGTTCTTAAAGCTACAGAAGAAAGTTTATATCATTTGGTCCGATGGCTTAGAACAGAGCTGTCAAATTCCCGGGCCGTGGGCTGGATGTGTCACACATTGACCATGCCAGGCCCGGTTTAGCAAAGTGTGTGTGTGGGGGGAAGTCCTGATACATCACGTGATACCGCTGTGACGATATCTAAGCCCTGGCTTAGAAGCATTCGTTTTCTTTTTTGTAAAGATTTATTTTAACCTGTCTGCAGATGGAGATAGTTTGCAGACAGAAATGCTCTCTAGTTGATTTTTTGTTAAGATAGATCACTAGGGGGATATTACCTCACTTTAGTCATTGGAGTAATGGATCAAGTTGGATTATAATAGATATCTTTCTGTAGGTGATACTAATGTTCATTAAATGTGTATATGAATTGTGATTCTTTAAAATTATCTGGCATTGCAAATCAAACCCCTTAGCTGAACCAGAATACTATGGCACTTTTAAGCTTTCAAAATTGAAAAAGTAATTGAGGTTTAGCCATTGCAGAACAAGTAGATATCGTTAAAAGTATTAATTACTTCTTTTCACGTCCATTAATGATTAACATTTGCTTGCTTGGTTTTTTTTTTTCTTCTTCTTTAAAATCTTTGCTGATATCACTTAACATTTGAATTGCCTGGATTATTTTGACCTTCATACTTGTGTACATTAACGTGATAGGTTATTTGCTAGGACGGATAAGGATTAAATAAATTTTGTACTATTGGAAACACTTTGATCCAGCTTTGCTGGATAAAAAAAACCGCACTTGCCAAAGCAGTCAAGGTGCACGTTATATTCTACAGCGTGTTGTTCACTTCCTTACTATTTTAAACTAAAATATGTGTGTGAGGCCTCTGTGTTGGTCACCAGCTGAATAGTAAAAATCTCACGTGAAGTGCATTAAGTTTTGTTTTTCATGCAGGTTTTACTGGCATTGACTCAGAGTATGAAAAACCCGAAGCTCCCGAGTTGGTGCTCAAAACAGATTCCTGTGATGTCAATGACTGCGTCCAACAAGTTGTGGAACTTCTACAAGAACGGGTATGAAAGCTCTAAACATTGAATTCTAAACTTCTCCTGTGTGCAAAATAGCTTCCCCATTAATCCTCACCTCTGTCTATGTGTTGGGATATGTCTGCAGGGAGAAAGCCTCCCAAACATTTAGGATATTTCTGTGAGCTGAAACCCAATATTGTAGACCATAGGAACTTATGTACATTTTAATTTTTCAAATTTAGTACTCTATTCCTTAAAACCACAAAGTATTTGTTGATATAGTGATTCCCGAAGTTGTTATGTGATCAACCTAACAATTTGTGTACAAAAGAATTTTCTGGTTTTACTGGTTGCTCTTTTAAGTTATTTGCAGCATTGACTGTGGTAATATATACTCCATTTTTTGTCTATATAGTCATGGGAAAAATGTTTTCAGTGGAGAAACTACAATTTAGAATCAAAGAAGAGGTAACAGTGGATTTCAAAGGAGAGAAAACAAACCTGAATTATAAATATGGTTGGCTTTTGTTTTACTATTTACTGTTCTGTGATTAAAGAGAGTTTGTCCTTTAATGATTTATTCTTTTGCGGAAATCTGTTTTCTAATATAAATGATTCAACTCTTAGAATCCCATAATTGGCTTTTATTCAAATAAGCTTTACTGTATTCTATAGGACTCATCAATCAGTCCACTGTGCACCTTCACATACTTAGTCATCTTCCAACTTCCGCGTACGTGCTGAACTATGCGAATAAAAAAAGCTGGAAACAACATCCCTGCAATATTTTCAAAATCAGCATTGTTGGAGGAGAATGTCAAAGAATAGCAATTTACAACCAGTTCATTGGAAAAAAATACAAAGCTAAGGTTAAATCTATTTCCACTCTGCAGGGTGATAGATATTCATAATTAGTTTTGCATGTCTTGGAAGTTAATCTTTACACAAAAACTATAGACAAAAATCATTTTCTAACCTCCTTCAGACTTTATATGTGTAATATCCAGCTCCACTGCATTCTCATGAACTATCCAGCACATAGCTTCATTTTCATGTTTTTATTAATCAAAGACTTGTTAGTTTGGGCAGTGATGCTGGAATCCTCAAAAACTTGCGGTGAGATGGTTATTAGGAACTTGCAGACTAAATTTGCTGGCACTGATATCATAACTGATACAATTCCATAGAAAGTATACAGTTTTCAATCCAAATTTATTTATTTATTTATTTAGATTTATACCACGCCTCATTTCCCCTCATTTCAAGGGGAACTTGAGGCGGCTAACAACAATAAAATACAATGATACAGAGTAAAAAACACATTTAACACAATCAACAATCATCCAAGGGGAGGGTACATTAATTCCAGGTATTCCACCAAAGCCAGGTTTTAGTGGCTTTACAGAAGGCCAATAAAGTGGGGGTGGTCCTGATCTCCACTGGGAGCTGGTTCCAGTCGGCGCCGCCACAGAAGGCCTTAGCACGGGGACCCGCCAGCCGACATTGTTTGGCTGACAGGACCCGTAGCAGTCAACTCTGTGGGACCTAACTGGGCACTGGGAGACATTCGGTAGCAGAAGGCGGTCTCGAAGGTACCCCACTCCTAAGCCATGTAGGGCTTTAAAAGTTGTTACTAGCACCTTGAA
>JANHGC010002670.1:162051-172275 GCA_027560395.1 Boaedon fuliginosus | reverse complement strand
AGACGAAAGTCCAATTGCCTCTTGAAAAAGCACCTTTGGGATTCTTTAACTCCAACACTCAGAGAGCAAGCACCAAACACTTTTCACAGGTGGGTCTTTGATGGTTTATATCTGCATGAGTAAACAATACCCAGCAGTTACAGAATCATTCATTTGGGAAAGACCTTGGGAAAGACCTTCAAGGTCATCTAGTCCCACTTACTGCTCAGTGCAGGAGTTCCTTGCTCACAATAAGCAGTTCATTGCCCCTTAAAGTACTGATGATGCAATGGGGCCACCAGTATTTTACCATTATTGTCATTTAAACCAGAAGGGGTTTCATTCAGCCTTTCAGCTCCATCCAAAGAGATAGTTTCTATCAGCATTTAGTTAGCAAGACCCACTAAGAGAATGTCAACAAGCCAAAAACACAATGGGATTCCAATCTGGAAGTCCAGTATCCATTTGTGATGTTGAGAGAAGGGAGGGGATTGGGAGGGATTATTCCTCTTGTATGTTTGTTCATTTAATATGCTATCCATTTGGGCAGCTTACAATACAATAAAAACATGAATGATTGACAAAGAATTTCAAAGTTGTTCCTTTTTTTTTCTTATTTTTGTTTTCTGTTGTTAAAGAAAGGCTTGGGATTTGTTTGTTCCTTGCTGTACTTTTTTCACAAGAGATTGTATTGCGGGAGAAGGGCTAGTTGAACCCGGGAGAGGAGTTAAAAGAGGCATCAGTTAAAAATCACTACATAGCCATAAGCATGCTGATCTTTGCTTGAGAAGTTACCCCTGCGTAAGTTTTTAGCAATTAATCCGTTCATTTGAGCCTTCATGTATGGACTTGGTTTTCACACCTGACATTAAACACCGCAGAGGACCCTGCCCTCCCACTCCCATTCCCACCATCACCAATCACCCCCTGCCTTCGGTCTCTCTATTTCCTTGCTTTTAGATCATTGTACGCCTCTACCATTTCACTAATGGAGCTCTGGAAGGAGCAGTTAATAATAGACATACCTCAAGGGTTTCGCTGCAGATGATTTAGCCAATTGAATGCCAGGCCACTTCAAGCAACAAGCCACTCCAGCTCCAAAAGGATGGGAAGAACAAGCAAATATGCGAGGAAATAATCACTGTTTCACTTGTCTACCAGTTTGATCCACCAAAATTTTAGAATTGTAGTAATTTTTAAGGGGATTTTAAATGTTACATTATTTATATGTTTTTATTAATGTTGTGAGCTGCTCAGAGTCCTGCAGGATTGGGCGGCCTACAAATCCAAATAAAATAAAATAAATAAATAAAATAAAATTAGTTTAAAAGACAACATATCACCACTCTGGCAGTAAAGTTAAAGAAAGAATCAATTTTTCATTGTACTACTTATCAATGATGTTGAAGAAACCCATTAAGTCTGAGAACTGACTCACAAAACACAATGGGGCTCAGGGTGGAACTTCTTTTCCAATGCAGAATTCCCTGAGTAGTGACCAGCAACATATTGGAAGGAGTTGACTGACAACCCCATAGCATAACCAGTTGGAGGAGAGACATTGCCTAGAATGGAATCGGACTGTTGGGGATAAGCTGTGGGGAAAGGTCTGTTCAACCCTCCCAGCATCGTAGCTAATGTAGCTAATAGAAGTGAGCAGAGATGTTCCTTGGTGTTTTAGGAATTGCTAAATGCAATGCAATTTAAATCCCACTTTAAGCTAGGCTACTGCTTGGCTTGAGTAGTCTTACAAGAATAACTAAGAATCAAGCATTTTTGAAGCCACCAAGACTTAAAGAGAAATGTTATATATACTGTAAGAGGTATCAACTTCAAGACCCGGGGGCCGCATCCGGTCCATGGGGTGCTTAGATGTGGCCCATGGGGCTGCCCTGGAAACAGCAAAGGACCAGCCCATTGTGCTGCTGCCAGCGAAAATGGAGCTCCATTTTCACTGGCAGAGAGCTGCAGGAGGCCGTCATAACCAAAAATGGAGCCTCGAGTGATGCCGAGCTGGCCACACACCCCAGCCCCCTGAGGTTAAACATCAATGAAATAAGAGTTTGACACCCCTGCTGTAAGTTATAATTATGCATTGGAAGGTTTCTTATTTTTTTTAATAAAAAGGCAAAAGCTGTATTCCAGAATAAGTACAACCTTTGTTTTATTGCTCTTAGTTTCACTCTTGTTAGGAATATCTGGTACAGTATAATGGGTGATAAGCACAGTAACAGACATCCATCTATTCCTATAAAGTAGGATGTGACTCTTAAGACATTGAAAACCGGATTTCATAAAGACATTTGACTGCATCACATCACAGTACTTAATAAATGCTACTTTGCTGCAACATTACCTGCATCAATGCAGAAGAGTGAATGCAAGCATTTAACACAGGGCTTAAATCGGTAATGATGAGGTGATTTATTTCAGAATATGACCCCATCCAATTTCTTTGACATTAGAATTATTTCTATCTTGACATTAGCCTGTTTAAATGCAGCACATACATTCTAAGAAAATTGTAGAATTTAAAGACTCCATAGAAGTTGATAGAATGCTTTTGTTTGTATAGCATTTAACAGAGTCTCATTGCAACTTCAAACTTGTTTTTCTAAAGCAGTGGGCCCCAACCTTTCCAGCTTTGAGGACCATTGGGGGGGGTAGGGGATGGTTGAGCACAATAGAGCTGCATGCACACTCTTCCATGCCACTTCTGCGGCCTGGTTCTGAACAGGCTGTCGCCCGGTAGTGGGCTGCTGCCCAGGGTTTGGGGACCCCTGTTCTATAGAACAAAATGTGCAAATGTAAAAACATGGGACCTTCAGAAGCAATGGGAAATGCATTCCAAACCAATCCTATATCATGCACTTAAACCATGTTTCAATGGCCAAAGTCCTGACACCCATAAAGGTAAGATGGGATGGGAATGCAAGAAAAAAGGCTATTCTCTTTTAATGGACATCCAAAGAGAGTGATGCTACCAGCTGCAAGCTTAGACATTTTGCTCAAGTTTCTTTAGTCAAGAATCTGGCAAGAGACTTGGCTCACTGGTTTGTTCTCCAAAATGATAGATGGCTCAGAAATTAACAAGTCATCTTCACCCAGAGAATCATAATTCACAAAGTTAGGAATGTTGAATTTCGTATGGCAGTTCAGCTCTTCTTCCAGTTTTCCACCGTTCTCAATTACTTCTTGGAAGTGGATGCTAGTGTCCATAACTGGCACCTTGTGACACTGCTTGCTTCTATCCGTGTCCTCAAGTTCATTGATGTAGCAATGGAGAAACAGTTGCTGAGAAAAAATTCGCTCAGAATCCAATGGCTGTCCAAAGTCAGCTACAAAGTTGTTTGTGCAGAGTTTTTTCTCAGAAGAGTTTATACGCCTATGAAACAAGGAGAGAGGATCAATGAATAAGACATTTAGTACAGTGTCATTTATGTGCACAGTGTGAAACATGAGGTGCCAGACGATTTATTAA
This sequence comes from Boaedon fuliginosus, assembly GCA_027560395.1. NCBI lineage: Eukaryota > Metazoa > Chordata > Lepidosauria > Squamata > Lamprophiidae > Boaedon > Boaedon fuliginosus. Next base: position 168,815 of record JANHGC010002670.1, on the reverse strand, counting down.
TGTTTGTTAATTAATTGGAATTCACTGCCATTCGTACAGAAGTTCATGGTGGCCATTTCACGTTCCCTTCATTTCCCCTCCAACAATCCTGTGAGGTAGGATTTGCTAAGATGGAAGGATTGGCGCAAAATGCCACTCACTGAACTCCCATGGTTGAGGATGAACTTAAATATGTCCTGTTTTAAAAAATACTTCTCACTTAACATATGCTCATTCAGTGACCAAAGTTCTGACGATGCTGAATGAGAAATACTTATCACAGGTCTTCATAGTTGTGGCTGTTGCAGGGCCCCTGCAATCACACAATCACAAGGTCAATAGGGAAGCCAGCAAAAAATTGCAGGTAGTGATCAAGTCTGTGCGATGCTGTTGACTCCTCAGGATTTGCCTAATGATGACAACTGAGACTGCTAGAACGACTACTGTAAGTCGGCATCGTCAACATGACAGGCTTTGCAACCTCACTGCTTAGTGACCAGGTTCTTGGTCCCAATTACAGTTGGTAAGTAAGGACTACCTAGGCACTGAAAATGGATAGTATTTCTCAAATATTATCAAATTGCAATCCTTAGTGTTGTGAGTGAAAAGTGTCTCTCTTGCTCAGCTGTGCCAACATCAGTAATGTGTTTCAATAATCTCACCAGGCTCAAGGTTGACTCAGCCTTCCATCCTTCTAAAGGTCGGTAAAATGAGGACCCAGATTGTTTGCGGGCAATAGGCTGACTCTGTAACTGCTTGGGGAATGTTGTAAAGCTCTGATAAGCAGTGTATAAAATCTGAATGCTATTGCTATATATGTTGTAAGCCACCCAGAGTCTTTTGGGAGTTGGGTGGCATAATAATGTAATAAATAAATAAATAAATAAATAAATAAATAGATTGGCCTATTTTATTTTGCTGACCAATCATGCAGTGTTTCCATATTTTCTACTACGGCATCTTTCCTGCATTTGCAACATTTGTTCCCTTCATTCCATCGAACTATTTGTTAACTTTCACTGTGTTTTAAACCTTTTTTTAAAAAAATCTTCAATCAGCTTAATTTCTACTATTTTATTAATTTGTATTTTTAGATTTACAAATTCATTTGATTGATGCTTCCTTTCTATAGCCTTTATAACTCACTAAACCCATGCAGTTTAATTAATCCCTTGTGTTTCCTACATTCATATCTGAGTGGACACCCAAAACTTAAAATGAACATTTTTAATGAACACAATCAAGTATGAACAAATCTTGAACTAGATGTTTCTATAAGCAGCTTACACATAGAAAGTTGTTCTGCTTTCTTCTTCTCGGTAATGATGAATTATTTAAACATGTCTTAACCCTCTTGTGCAGTGTTTCTCAACCTTGGCCCCTTGAAGATGTGTGGACTTCAACCCTCAGAATTCCCCAGCCCATTGAACTCCATACATTTTTAAGTTGCCACGGTTGGGAGGCGCTGCACATGTATTGCTTTGGTGTGGTATGTCTGTATGGAAGAACTAAGAATGATAACTTACCAAATTTTTCTCATGTTGTCTTTCTAAATGGATGCTTTTGTTCTGATGGTGCCCAGACTTTGCATTTAATTTAGGACTTATGAAACGTGTATTTACAGGTCGATATGCAGTGGGTTCAAGTTCTTGCGGAGGGATGGGCAACCCCACTTAATGGCTTCATGAGAGAAAGAGAATATCTTCAGTGCCTTCATTTTGACTGCCTACTGGATGGTAAGAGATTTCAAATTGGCCACACAGTCAAATAATCTTGCATGTATATAATTGCAACTGTATATAATTCTCCCATTTGCACTTAATAATAATCAGTTATGTGTGGCTAGGCTCAGTTAGGCTAGACTCCAAGTTAGACATTTGAAAATATTAAAATGGGAAATGTGAACAAGTAGTTAATTTTATTAATCTTATTAAGATGAGTCAGGATTAGTAAAGAATTTATAGTTATGTTGAATTTGTAATATTTTTTAAATATGTGAATGTAATGGTCATGGTTATTATTTTGTAACTTGTGTGACACAAAGTCTGATGATGGATGATACTTCAGAGTATTAAATCAAATTTATTGCAAAAAAGAAAAAAGAAAGAAATTTGAAAATATTGTTACTCTTTCGGAACTGGGCCATTATATTTCATCAAGCCTTTGTTTATTTGAAACTCGAGGTCCTGGGCTATATTTGGCCCTGGGAGATTTCAAAACAAAATTATAAGCTGAATGTGACAGAAATGGGACATTATTAAATACACATCTGATGAGTAATCTTGTTAGTTATATTCAGTTTTAATTAAATACGTAAAACACTTTTTAAACTTTTGTCCTGGCTACATCCACACATTTTAGAGAATGAGTCTTTGACAGCTTCTGTGGCTAAGTCCTAGTCATCCGTAATTTGCAAATCATAATAGCCTTATTATTAGGCTATGGTCTAATTTGGTTTGTTTAGCTTTGTCTTACTGATCCTGTTTTTGCTTTTCTTATCTTGCCCTTTACTTCCAAATATAAATTGATGTTCCTCTTCTTACTCAATGACCCTGTGTTCTAGCTACATCTTTTCATTGTTTTGGCTTATATGGAAAGTTCATTGAAAGAAAGAGTTATAGGCTTGCCAGGATTCTTTATGAGCTTCACAAAACAAAAAACAAAAGAAGATATAAGAAAAGAGTTGGTGTCTTAAAAGCATTGGTCACCATCAATACTGGATACGATATCCAGTATTTTAACAATACATGTTAGACTAGAAAACTAATGCTGTTTTTAGAATTTTAGGTAAAAACATCCTGGAAGAATGAAAAAAGTTAAATTTAGCAATTGTTGAAACTTGAAGTAGTAGAAGGGGTAGTAAAGATTCAACCCAAGAGTAGGCAAGTTGGTAGGTTCCAGATATTTTGGACTGCTCACTGGGTTTGATGACAATTTTGAAGAAAATATTTATTAATATATGTTTAAACCATTGGGCTGAAATACATTTTTTCATCATTATGGTAAACTCATGTTTTGGAATAATGATGAACTGTTAATGACTTTGATCAGTTTAAGGTAAAACCCCTATATTATTATTGATATAATATTAACATTGATGGATTTCTTGAAAATTAGCTTTACCATACCAATAAATCAATATCTTTGTTATATTTCTCTTACGTTTACTTTCAAATAAAATATTTCATGAAGCCAAACCTGCCATTGTATCAATTTTATAATAATCTATGATTGGGAAGTGCTGGTGATTTGAATGCAAATATCACATTCTTCATTTTTGTATGGTAAAATGACTCTTGAGTATTCAAGAATACCCAATCTTGAATACTTGTATCTTCACAAGTCAGGAATATGGGTGATCTATCCTTTCATGTGATCTTTTTTCTGTTGGGTTCAGTGATATTGCAACAGCTCCAGAACCCTGAAAAGATTGCAGCAGCAAACCAATGCTGAAACAAAGGGTTTGACCAACAGTTGCTGTTGCTTTTTAGAGAAATTGAAAGAATCTCTCATTTGCTGTCCTAGAGCAATGAGAAGTGCAGCTTATTATTTGTTACTCTGATCACATTGGGGAGGAAAGAAAATCCAGAAATTGCTGAGCAGGTCTTTGCCTGAAGAATGGAACTGGCAATCTATTCATCATCAAAGAATGATATACTGTCAGAACACTGTAGTTTAGAATAATAATGTAGTGCAGAACATACGGTCTGCTCCTGAAATGTTCCATTATTCCCTGAAACGTTCCATTCCTCTTTCAGAACCAACTGATCTGAAAGTTTGGGTCATGTTCTTTCATGTTGTTAGCTACCTCAAGTTCCCCTTGACCGGGGAAGAAAGGTGGAGTATAAATCTAATAAAATAAATAATAAATAAAATAAATTCCAGAAATGAATTGTACAAGAAGAGGTGTTCTGAATTTTTGGAATTGATTGTTCTGGTTTTCTAATTCTTAATTTTATTTTATTTTTCAGAGAATTGGAGATCCTGGTAATTTAAATGTCTGTTACTAATATTTTTTAGGTGGAATCATTAATTTATCAGTGCCTATAGTGTTGGCAGTTACAGAAGAGGACAAGGAGAGACTGGATGGATGCACAGCTTTCGCCTTGCTGTATGATGATCGGCGTGTGGCAATTGTTCGCAATCCGGAATTCTACGAGCACCGAAAAGAGGAACGTTGTGCCAGACAGTGGGGAACAACATGCAAAGAGCACCCATATATCAAGGTAACATTTTCAAGCTAATTTTATCATTAATCTGGAGGCCTTCTATAATGTAAATATGGTTATAAATAAGTTTAGTGAATAATGTTATTGAAGTGGTTGCAGTATGTTCCCTATGGCAGGGGTCCCCAACCTCTGGATCTTGGAACAGTACTGGATGAGCGTACCATGCTTCATTTGCACATGTATGTGATTAGGTTGCATGCACAAAACCATCCCCTCACCTGCTGCCATTGTTGCCAATCCGTGGAACCAGAAAGGTTGGAGACCTCTGCCCTATTTTTTTTTTTTTGTCTTTTAATGACCCCGTAATCCATGGGTGGAATCGGGACAACTGAATGGAGCTGAATGTTTACTGACTGGATGCCCTTCCTGTCGCCAATGAAGAGTTTGCAGCTGTTATTTACTCATGGTGCCCAGAGAGAGAAATATCTGCCTCTACCTAGGATTGAACTCAAGGCCTCCTGATTGTGAGGCGAGAGCTCCACCTCTAGACCACTGCACCACTCCCTGTGCCCTATTTATTACATTAATCATTTCAGTACAGTCTTTTCGTGCTAGCCTGTTGAAATAAGTCTGCAGTGATTACATATCTTTGGGTACAAAGAAATTCATGTAAGCCACATAGACTGTCACTGAACTGGACAACAATTTCTATCATCTGGCTTATAAATATAGATTTGGGATCCTAGAGGAAACACTCTGAAGTGAATTATTCAGCAGTAATGACAGAAAAAACATCTGCCCTTTCTGCCTCAGGCCTTGACCAGATTAAAATAACAGAGTCCAGACTTCAATTCATCTTTTATTTTGACAAGCAGTTTAAATTATCTATTAAGCTGGTCTCTTAATTGTAATCATGAATTAAATTTAGATTTAAGCTAATTTATAGCAGGATCAGTAACATAATTCCTGTTTTTTCTTGGTCATACTCAGTATTCAATAGGCTTATCTATAGCAATTATCCCTGAGATCAGTCCGACTGTAAGACAATGAATGGCTCAAAATGAGCTCTGTGATTAAATGGAATCTTGAATCAAAAGTTATTATTTTCAGGTTTATATATATATATGTTTAGTAAACTAATTTGTCAACTTTTGGAACTTTGGTTTTAAACCATTTAAAGGCTTGTTAATCTAAAGAGGCTCTGTTAACGATGACCCCTGACATTTGATATTTTTTTAAAACCTTGCTCAATGTTATAAAGATACCCACTAGTCTATATTGGTCTTTTCAGTGCCAGGGATCTACTGATCACTCCCAAATCAACCCCATCCTGTCTTCTCAAACACAGCACATAACGGCCCCATAGTTTTTGAAGAGGTATAAAGACATATTTTCCAGATTATTTTTCAGGTTTCAATAGGATAAATCAGTGTACGGTAATGCAAAACATAAGAGTTTGTAGGAAAACTGTAGCATGACATGCTAACCTAAATTTTGAAGAAATATGACATGGTTGGGGAAAGTTACTAAGAAATTCTGATACTGCTGGTCCTTGTGTTACAATTATAATGGACCCTGCACAGTACAGTGATAAGTTGTAACAGTCATAAAATGGGTTGGTTATGTGACTGACATGATTTCTATCACATTTTTTGGAGGAGTTATTAAGCAAGCATAATAATCATAAATGCAAATGCTATGGTCATTAACTTGAATCCATTGTTTGGTGCAGTTTTCCCTCAAACCAGAAGTGAGTAGTAAAACCATCATACAATGTGGTGACAGGATTGCAGGACGTTGCAAATTACCATAAACATATTGGCAAGTGCTCGAAATATCATGTGACCACGGGCGGGAGCTGTCAGAACTTTGGTTCCGGGTTGTCGGTCCCCTTTTTCAGGTAGATTGTAACTTGAACAGACGCTAAGTGACCTGTTACAAGTTGAAGACAATTTAGTATGTTGAGTAATTTATGGCACAAAACAACACAAAACATGTTACAATAATACCAGATATTGTGTTTAACCTGGTCTCTCTTAGGATGCTCAGAGCAACTGTTCACATAAATTAATTTTCTTCCATTTATATTGCTATTGATACAGTTTGCTTTCTTATGTTTCCTAGATGGTTATGGAACAAGGGGATTGGCTTGTGGGTGGTGATCTTCAAGTCCTGGATCGAATTTATTGGAACGATGGTCTTGACCAATACCGTCTCACACCAGCTGAGTTAAAGCAGAAGTTCAAAGATATGAATGCTGGTGAGTTCTTAAATGACAATTGGTAATAAGAAAATCTGGCTGTCACTTTCTAGAAACTTTCCCTGGACAATGCTGTGGAGCAGACCCTGGGCATTTTATGGTCCTTCAGCTATCCCTGAATGGTCTGTGAGATCGTTGCGGGCGGCATCAGCAGGGGTGGGGCATTGGCAGGGCACACAGCAACATTGACCGGAGAGGAGACATTGACTAAGTCAGAGCAGTAACATAGATGGTGCAAGGCAGCGGTTGGGGGAGGAATCTTGGTGGGGATTTTATTTATTTTTATTTATTTTCATATTTATACCCCGCCTCTCTTCACCCGGAGGGGAACTCGAGGCGGCTAACAACATTGTAAA
>JANHGC010002670.1:147716-161951 GCA_027560395.1 Boaedon fuliginosus | reverse complement strand
CGCCTCTCTTCACCCGGAGGGGAACTCGAGGCGGCTAACAACATTGTAAAACAGTCCTATACAATAAATATCAAAAAACGCATTCACTCATCCAAACACACCAACCTAACATCTCTGGGGGGGGAACACAGGGGATGGGACAGCATTGCAGGGGGTGCATTGGCTCTCCCCAACAGTCCCAGTTTCTCATGTGGCTCCTTGGGAAGGTTAATTGCCCACCCTTCTTATAGGGTCTAATCTTTATAGAGACACTATTTCTATAGTTGAAATCCCAAAAATAACTGTACAGGGGGCGAAGCACACTCACAGCCATAATAAATTTTGCCTTTTTTTTTTAACTGCTTCTGACTGCATTCTGAAGTGGCTGATTTGGTATTCCAAAACAGTACACTAACCCTTCCAAATCTTTTTGACTGCCTGCAGAATACTTTCCTGTTCCATAATGGCTGTCTGGGATTATGGTTTCCGGTAATCTGGATGGATTTTGGTTTATTTTTGTATTACGTTATGTAGCATCTTTTAGCTATCCTTATTTTTGTCCCTCCCTTCGTAAGGAACAGCTGTATGGAAACAAAACATAGGATTATTATGCTCAGGGATCATAAATGGTTTTTTAAGTATTTCAGAAAAATACTTTTGAAAAGACTTTTCTAGGTTTATAATCTAGCAATGAAGAAGACCATGGTAAGGTCAGGTTTTTGTTTTTGTTTTTGTTTTGCACTGTAGCATTTTCCAGTTTGTAATGATCTAAAAAATAGATCAACAGTAGCCTGACAGATTGCTGTTTTTGTGCTGTTATAGCTGGGGAAAATAGGACCAAGTGTCTACATTAACACTCAAAAATTGTGGGTAAGAGGGTTTAAAGTTAGAGTTGCTACTTTAAAATAGAAACGTATTATAAATAAAGATATTTGTTCTTTGGGAACAAATCTCTGGGATCTGCAAGACCCCAGTTTTATAACAGCAAACTGTTGCAACATTTTAATGGCTAATCTGGTGCAGATATGTCTTAAAACGTAGCCACGTTTCCCTTCTATGTTTTTTCCTCCTAAATTTTTAAGTATCTTGCTTAATGAAGACTTTTGAAATCTTTACAGATGGCAATATTTTATAACTTTTGTTGGCCTCAAGGAACATCACCAATAATATCCACTCCCTCCTCCACTCCATCTCTAAACTGGGGGGAAAAAAACGACTGCCAGTCTCAATCTCAAACTCTGTTTAAAGTGTGCATTTTTTCCCTTGGAATTTTGGCTCCATATATTTCCTTCAAATAATTAGCATTTGGGTTCACAATCTCAAAACTCTTGTCTGGAATGTATTGGAACAGGTCTTGGCAGTATTTACTTTAAAATTGATAAACTAGTTATTGTCTAGAAACTGGATGGTAAATTGATTTAAAGAAGCAGTTCATTGTTTAAAATTGAACAACTTGACTTTTGCATAGCTTGAATGCTTACGGGGCAAAATAAAAAAAACAAGCATGAAATCAGAACAAAACTGCTGAAGTTCTCCATAGTAAATATGAGCAATAACTTGCAAACAATTATGGATGCATGCAGAATATAAACAAGTTTATAATTTTGTTGAAGAATATGGCCCTATTCCAGCATCAACAGTCCATGTGTACAGATATTTTTTACCTCTGCTTATAGTAGATTTGGCCTACCCTGGCCAGCCGCAGGGGATGGAGAAATAGCTTTTGAATATGTTGCCATCACCATATTTCACTTATTTACATGTATGCTTCCTCTCTTCACTTTGATAAAGAGGTGATAACCTTCCTTTGGGGTTTTTGTTTGTTTGCTTTTGGTGGGTGTGGGGCAGATGGGAAATCCTGTTGCTTTAGCTGTGGGATTCAGTTCAGTTTGAGTTTAAAACATACAAAAATCACATTGATCAAAGAAAACACATTAAGTGGCTGGATATCTTTCATGTCCTCAGTGCTAGCTTGCACTTTTCTTGGCAGCTATTTAAACATTCCTGCTGGTACTATCCCCCCGCAGTTTATATTAGTAGGCAGTCAAGGTACTTGATGTGCAGTGGATTGATAGATCTTTCGCATGAAATAGGGATGACATAGCATTGAGCGAATGTTCTCTTTGAGGGAAATGAAAGCCAAATATTCTTGACTGTAGGATTTTGATGATTACCTGAAGAACTATAGTTCATTATAGCAGTGTTCATCACTATATTTGGTTTTCTGATCTTCAACCATTAACTATAATTAGGGGGATGATCCATTGAGACATCTGTCTGCAACTGGCTATCTCTCACCATGAGCCATGATGGCACAGTGGTTAAGAGTGCAGTACTTCTACTTCCTGCAGTTTGGAAGATTGAATCTCACCAGGCTCAAGGTTGACTCAGCCTTCCAGCCTTCTGAGGTGGCTAAATTGATGACCCAGATTGTTGGGGGCAATTTGCTGATGCTGTAAACCACTTAGAGACGGCTGGAAAGCACTGTGAAGTGGTATATAAGTGTAAGTGCTATTGCTATTGCAATTGCTATCCTTCTCATCCTTTTTATATATTACAAGCCAAACACAGTTGAATAAAACATTGGTGCCCACTTGCCATTGGCTACTAGAACTGTTGATTAGTTACTTCTAGAATTATTGACATCTCTCCCTTCCTTCTTCAGATGCTGTCTTTGCTTTCCAGTTGCGTAACCCTGTGCACAATGGACATGCCCTGTTGATGCAGGATACGCATAAGCAGCTTCTGGATCGAGGTTACAGGCGCCCAGTTCTCCTTTTGCATCCTCTGGGTGGCTGGACAAAGGATGATGATGTTCCTCTGATGTGGCGAATGAAGCAACATGCAGCAGTGCTAGAGGAAGGAATATTGAATCCAGAAACAACTGTTGTGGCCATATTTCCCTCTCCTATGATGTATGCTGGACCAACTGAGGTACGACGTCATATACCACAGCTTGCTAATCCCTTCGTCCATTTGTCTTGTTCATTTCAGCTGATTTCCTGAGTTGATTTATCAATACGGTCTCCCCTAGGCACCGCTGCTTTGCCACAAGACCCTCGTATGATTCATGGTTTTCCAGATTTTTTCTGCCATGAGTTGTTTATAAAATTTGGTTTAGAGGCCCTAATGGAAAGGTCCTGTTGTGTTGATCTTCAGAAGTTTCTTGTTTACAGACAAGCTCCTTACTCTGTTTCTTCATCTTTTCATTTTTACCAAGTTAGAGTGTACTTAACATACTGAACCATAGCCAGAACTGAACAGCTGGTTCTCAACTCCTCTTCATTCTAGTTTTCTTTCAGATCTGCATGTGAAGTTGAGACAAGTGTGAGTAAACAATTGAAAGCACACTGACTGAAGAAATGGCATAAAAGCTTAAATTATCGTGCTCTTTTTCCAGATCTTATTTGGAATTATTTGTGGTACTTGTGATATTGAACTTCTCTACCATTATTATTCTGTTCCTGTGCATGTCACTTCACTTCTTGTCCACCGAGGTCACTTCTATTCCTCTCTTTCTGTGTTTAAATTTTTATTGTCTTCAAGCCATTTATCTTGGTGAGGAAACTCAGGAAGTAAATAAGATGATTTACTAAGGAAATAAATCATCTTACTTCTGCCTTAGTCCAAAAATGAAAACAAATTGTTTTCAGAATGGTTCCAGTCTGTACATAATTATGCTAAGAAAGCAATTCACTGCATGGATTTGTTAACTTGAGGTGTTAATAGATGTATATGAAGGAAAAACTTGCACTGAAAAACTTTGTCATTGGTAGGAATAGCAATATAATTGTGTTCCAAGCATGAAATATTGCTATTCTTTAGCTTTTTTTCCTCTCATTGCAATTGTTACCTTTTGCTGACATTTGGAACAGCCAAAGGCTTGAGAAAAGAATCACTTCCAAATCAGGCAGGCAGCATGAGCTATTTACTATATTTGCTCAGATGTTAATCCTATCCTGTGGCTGCCTCCTGCTGATGCCAGCGGTTGAAGCAATACAGTACTATTTGATAGGCAGGGAAAACATGGTAGCCCCACATGGTTCCACTCTATCGCAAACTATGGGCCAGAATATCCTTAGGGGGAGTGCCAGAGATTGCACTCCAATGTGGGTGAAATCAGGACAAAGCTAAATTTGATTTAATTTACATAGTGATTGAATTAAAATTGGAATGACATACTCTGTGCTCAGTAATTAAAATGATTATTCCTCAATAATTAATAAAGTTCTACTTCCATTACATCATAAACTAAAATTAATTGATCACATTTAGAAGGTTTCGGGATAACTCATGAAAGCTTATGTGAATTATTACAACCCTGGGATTTCACATCATGCTAACCTTCAATTTACCAAGTAGGTTCCAGACTTCTGTATACTGAAAATAGCTCAAAACTCTTCTTGATATACTTCTGTCTTTTCCCAATGTTTCTTGCTGTAGCTTTGTTACTTGGAGTGCAGAAAGACAACTCAAATTGGTCTTGTTGTATGAGAATTATGATGGACAAATCTGGTATTTTGAGAGAATATCAAATTTGAAAAATCCATCATTCCTTCTGGTTGGCAAAAGTGTTTTTCTCTTAATAGGCTACTCCAAAATAGACATGTGAATTCCTATTGTGCGCAACTTACTTATCACAGTCTTAAGAGTTCAACCACGTAATACAGTTTTCAGTGATTGGAAGTACAGTGGTGGAATAAGCTAGCTGATCAAAATCTGATAAGAACCTTGGTGGTACAGTGGTTAAATGCAGCACTGCAGTCTCTGCTGACTTGTTCAGCAGGTTGTCAGATTGAATCCCTGGGCTCAAGGTTTCCATCCTTTCTAAGGTCAGTGAAATGAGGACCCAGATTGTTAGGGGCAATAAGCTGTAACTGCGTGGGGTGTTGTAAAGCTCGGATAAGCAGTATATAAAACCTGAGTGCTATTGCTATCTCTCTGGTAAGCCGTCCAGAGCCCTTCGGGAGTTGGGTGGCATAAAAATTCAATCAATCAATCAATCAATCAATAATCCTCCATAATTCTGACATGAAAAATAATGTTTATTGATCCAACAATTGCTGACAGAGATAGCAAAACATGATATTAAAAATATTCATACTGATGGTAAATGCTAAGTTGAAATAATTCTTGGTCTTATTCTATTATAATGATACTATAACACTCAATTCCATTATATTGTGTTGTGTTATTACAGTAGAGGAGGATCAGAGCTGTGTCTGTTATGGTTGCTGCATACGTTTTTGGTTCCTTCATGAAATCGTTGAAAAGACCAGTATGATATAATGACTAAGCTTCCAATTCATCCAACGCTTATTGTATGACAAAGTCAATTGGAGACGGAATATAATGTATTCTGCCTTGAATGCCTTGAAGAAAGGGAGATTGTTAACTGCCAAATGTATATTATGGCATTCTGTGCATTTTGGAATCTCAATTCCTCAAGACTGCAAGTTTTGAGGAGCCTATTTGTATTGGAATAAGATACAACATCTGTAGGAGATTTGAGATAATATTTGAGAGGAGAATAAATGGAAAGAATCCTATTTTTATTTTACATGTCTAAAATGATGGCTTATTCCAAAATAATATTTTTTGTTCATTATTCACCCTTTGGACTCTAATATGGTTGTAAACCAATTATAACTTCATTGGAACCTTTCCTTTCATTCATGTTCTTTGTGTATTTGTCATTTTTATTGTGGCTACTGAAAATAATCCATGCCATGTATGTGGGTATTCTTTTCTATGTTTGGAGGGCATGGAAGCAAGGAGATGAAGAAAATCTGCACTTGAAGTCCTAAGTCATGATTGCAAATAAAATAAGAAACATTCTTCAATTTATGCCGTGTTTTCCAATGACCTCAGAAAACCATTTGCCAATATTGTGTTTTAGCCAACTAATAAAAGACAACTTTTCCTTTAATCATTTTCTTTAGGTCATTTAGAAGACATTGGTACCAGATTTGTTTCTGTAATGTAAATGACTTGCAGAACAACAGACAGCTGCTTAACCAGTATAGTTACTGAGTGTTGGAACATAGCTTTCCCGTCAGTAAAGATTTCATGGTGATGTTTTGTAGGGCTAAATCTAAACATGTCACATTTTTCTTTCTCTCCTCTATTTTTTTTAAAAAAAATCTTTCTATAAAGTATGACATGTGGCCAAATAAACTAGGCGATTATATTTGCAGCAGATAGGCTGTTTTCAGTATGGCTGCAAAAGATACCGAAAAACCAGTGATTTCTTTAGAAAAGCAAATTTGTTAGAATTCATGGGAAAAAATGAACGTATATATGATAAGAACTAAGTTTGTATGCATTTCAAAATTATACTTTTTCACACAGGGAATGAATGCTTATTGTAAAATAAATTGTCAACTTTCTTGCATTTTCCTTGCAACAATCTGGAAAATATAGCTACCTCGAGTGTATCCTTAAATGCCCTGAGCATGAACAGGTACAATTTTGAATCTTTGTTACCAGTAAATCTTCCACCAATCAAAATTTTATGATGAGAGGGAAAAACAAGTTTTGCAACATGCCTCACTCCATTAGCAGAGTTCTTCTCTCTGGTCTGGATGCAAATCTCTGGCAGCGGATAATGTAGCTATTGGTGGCGTTTGCATGTTGATGTACATGCAAAATGTTGATGTACATTTCTATTTAAATGAATTTTGTAATTCTCCAGAGTGTTCCATTTTAAAGTTCTTTTAAATTCAGTTTTTGCTTTGTCAGGATGGGATGTTGCATTAAGCCCCAAACCTGTCTTTGAATCATGGGATCTAGAGTTGTAAGAAATCATTTAGGTTGCTGAATCCAAATTTGTTCTTATTGCAGGAATCACAGGCAGATATCTAGCATCTATTTTCTTCTAATTGGTTTCATTGTTCAACTGCTCTTACTGTTAAAGTTTTTTTCCCCTAACAATCGGTTAGAAAATTATAATCTGCAATTATAATCTGCCCTTTCGCATCTTAAAATCTATTTCCATATCCTGCATTCTAAAATGATAGAAAATACTTAGAAAGGTCCCAGTGTTCAGTGTGGCATCCTTTTTTAGATAAATAAAGAGTGCTATTATACCATTCCCTTTTGTAAACTAAATGTTCCTGGTTCCTTCTATATTTTTTGCATAGGACTGACTTTCTACTCCCTTAATCATCTCGTTGCCCTTCTCTGAAACTGTTCTGGTATGTCTAAACTTCTCTTAATAGATGGTGAACAGAATCGGCTACAGTGCTAAAGATGGAGTCAGACCAAAGCAGAATAAAGTAGAATAATTACTCTGTGATTTGGAAATTATACTTTGGATGATGTGGTTGGTCTTGCATTTTCCTTTTTTTGTTTTGCAGCCACATTTTATTACTAATTCTACTCAGTTTTTAATCACTTCTGGAGGAAAGAGATTTTTCATAAATATTACTAACCAAGTGACATATTCCTCAGCCTTCTTGCTGCAAAATGCCTAAACACAGTTTCTTTCTCTCTTTTGTCTTGTCTTATCCTACCCGACTTTATGTATTTTCATGTCTCATTTCCATCTAGTTTTTTTTCCTCCTTTTTTCTTTACTTTCTCTTCCAGGATAATAGTATGTTACTTCTATACTATCTTTGTTCTTTTTAGGGTAGTAATGATAGTTGTTCATTCCAGAAGGCAGGAAGGGAGTTGATAAGTATCTATTTGTATGTATGTATGTTTAATTGTGTGTGGAAAAGTAAATGGATATGAAATAGTTAATAGCAATAGATGGCATTGCTTGTTTACAGGCCATGAATGCTAATTAGCTATTCTTTGTGCCCTTTTGAGGTCACTTGGCAAATATCCTTGCACATGGGCCACACATATGCATATATCAACATATACAACTCTGCCATGCGCATACATTTTATTTGCAAAAGGGAATTTATGTATTTTTTTCTCTTTATTTTTCTCTTGGTGCTGCTTTTAAATTTAGAGTTAAATGCAGTAGATACTCTTGAACCCCATGTCTGTCAATTTCAGACTTCAATCCTACCCCTTTATCTGTTTCTTACATTTAACTGGTGGAATGTATTCTTTCTTGGAGAAAATTTAGCCAAATAGTTGAGTAGTTTGCTGTAGCCCCATTAGTTTCTTCAGATTTAGCTATGTTTCTTTTTCCTTTTTCTATATCGTCACTTACTTTCAGCTTGCTATTTCTTATTTCTTTGATGGCATTGCTTAGCCTAATACATGATGAGTATGCGTATATACTGAAATAAGTTTAAAGCCATCTTGATCAAACTTTAGCCAAGTAACTTTGCAGCTCTTGTAAAGTGCAATCATCCTGTGTAAGCATTTCAGTAGTCAATTAATTCAGATTGTGTTCCGAGAAACCACTTTTCTTATTTAGCATTATCTGCAGAAAATAGGTATCTGGATGTACAGGAGACAACTAAAAAGAATCTTGCTGTCATGAAAATATACCAGTATCAAGAGTTCCCCCCAAAAGATATTTTTCAGGACTGCTAATATAATGCTGTCTGGTAAATATATAATGATACTATTGATGACTTAGATTTGAAAACAACCCATCTCTTCTTGGATAATTTTTTTCTGGACATCCTGAAAATATATATTGTATAGTTTGTGAATAGTACTGAGTTGGTTGCAAGAAAAGAAGCAAAGAAATAAACCTGGTGAATGTATTTCTTTTCCACTTCATAGTATTTGTCTGTTCTTTAGATACTTTTATTGGAAGTGATTGCTATAGCTTCCAGAATAAAGAATTCTTGTTTATTTTTTTTAATTAATAAATTATTCCTATAATAAAAGCACATTGATTTGAAATCTCTTAACTAGCATAAAATAAGCTCTGCTTAGGAATAGAATTCTAGAAACATTGAGGATTTTAATTTCCTTCCTTTTTTCTTTTCTAGGTGGTTAAAAAATCCTCAGATAGGAGGAACAAAATAATAATCAAATATTGTTTCATTCCCAGAACGAATCAAATTGAATCTCACAATTTGCAATGTTCAATATATTCATGAGAACAATATCTCATAACACAATTTGTAATATTCAATATGTTTATTCATCTTAAAGCTCTATTGCCTATCTCTAAGAAATATTTAATGAACTATATAATGTACTTTTTAAAAATACAAGTACTGTACATACTAAGAAGCACTTCCATTTCACACATGGAAAGCACCATTCTTTTAGGATGATATGTGTTCTGACGCATAATCTAAAATGGAAAGAAGTATGCGACGTGTGTGCTCAGTACTGTCTTGACTTTCATTGAATTTATGCATATCACTTAACAGATGTTTAATTTGATGACAGCCCTTGTCAAGGGGTTTAAGCCCCTGTTATTACTGCGCATCTCTTACTCCTTTCTACCACCTTTTCTCATTTTGAATTCTGTATATCCCCCTTTCTTAAACAAAACACATGTCGGGTTTCTCTTGCAAGTTTTGTCTATTCCTTATGCGGAGAAACTGCCTTGCCAAAACAATGACAAACATGTTCGTTAGTGTACATGTAAATACATCCGTGTGAAATATATATTCTCAGTTTGAAAGAAACATGCAAAAGCTCAGCCAGAAAATACATAACTTCCCAGATGCTACTTTTTCTTGATTAACATATAAATAATTAATAAATGTCTGTTAGAGATTCCCAGGTCATGGTTGTCTCAAAGGTGTTTTTTTCAAAAGGCAACTGGACTACGTTTTTTTTTTTCCTTGAGGAAGAAATATGTTTTTTTCCCCCTTGAGGAAGAATTTTATTCAAGAAGCTTCATCAGTTCTGGATGAGAAGCGAAGCATCTTCTTTCTCAAGGGGAAAAAAACATCTCTTGCTCAAGGAAAAAACATAGCCCAGTTGCTTTTTGAAAAAAGCACCTTTGAGAAAGTAATTAATACATTTTTTTCCTTATTCTTTTAACTTTAAAAGGCATTCAGACTAGTTGTTTAAAAAGAGGACACTGTTACATAGCTATTCTCTGGAATTCTGCTTCCAATGGAGCATGGCTATCTAGTAGTTTTTTTTATGGCTACATGTGTTCACACTAAAATTTTTGAGGCTTTCTTCCAGTGTGGTTCTCTGGAATGATAAGTGCTATCCTTCGGTTTGTCTGTAAAACTGCTGTATAAACTGCCACGCAGTATTGTGCATTAGAATTTTTGATGGTGTCTATCTGTTAAGTTGATGATAATCATACTAGATGTGCCCTTGGTCAATGTATGAGCCTAGAGGACGCCTGCTTTTCTTTTTATCTATTTGAGATCATCTTTTATGTTTGCTGCACCTTCTTTTCAGGTTCTGGCTTTTGCTAATATCTTGAATCTTGTTCTAGGTTCAGTGGCATTGCAGGGCGAGAATGGTAGCTGGAGCAAACTTCTACATAGTGGGCCGAGATCCAGCTGGAATGCCACATCCCGAGACTGGGAAAGACCTCTATGATCCAACCCATGGTGCCAAAGTCCTGACTATGGCACCAGGCCTGATAACATTGGAAATTGTACCTTTCAGAGTGGCAGCGTATAATAAGAAAAAGAAGCGCATGGATTACTACGACTCAGAACAGTAAGTTTTAGGGAGCGGGGTTAAAAATGAATGTTCCACACAATATTTTGGGTATGGGTTTGGGATTTGGCTTTAGATGCCGTTATATCTCACCATAAATTGCTTAATTTCAAAATGAATACTCATTTCTCAGGCCCTACATTTAGTTCATTTTCTGGATAATTTAGAAACCTATAATATGGAACCATACCATACATTTTAACTTTTATATCCTGTAACCTATGTTTAAATTAATTTTAAAATGCTTGGACCTCCAATCATCTATAGTTGTTTTACTATTCTGGGTGGCCTGGAATTGGCCCAAGGATTGTTCTCACATTTATAATGGAAAATTTCATGTCATGATACCATAGATCATATTGCAGTTTTTTGATTTTTATCTCTCCACTTGGGAATAAAGTTCTTTTTGATACTGTTGAACCATATGACAAGCTTTGAAGTACATGTTTAAAGTTTTAGCATGTTTGTTATTACAGACATTTTCTCATGTATGGCAACTACAAATTTGTCTCCCCCCCCCTATATAAATAATGCTATCTTGTAATATGTATTTTTTGCAGTGCTGCTGTTTTTATACAAGGGTTTGATTATCTATTGCATGGATTTAAATACCACTATTCTTGATGAGAGAATAGAGTCTGGTAATTTGAAATATATCCTTTTAACATACTTCCTGTCATTTAATGTACTGCAATACATTTTTCATAGCTGAACAAGGGGACAGTTTTTACACGATTGGTTGAATTGTATTAATTTGGGGACAACATTTCCAACTTTTTATTTTCTACAGCCAGTTAAGGAATTAAATTGTTGCCTCTCTTCTCTCAATTATATAACAACTTTCATTTTGTTTCTTTAAGAAAAGACCTTAAAAATCAGAGTGATGCAATTCTTTGGTCTTTCAAAACTGGGTGATAAATTCAATACTGGAAAAAAACCTGGACTGAAAACCATTACCAGTGCACAAAACAGAAGTCAGTTTACTGTTGTTAAAAAAAAAAACAGTTGCAAAATGTAGCTGCAAAAAACGTCCCATCTCTGCATTAGAAAGTTACTTTAAGAACAGCTTTAAAATATTAACAATCCTGGAAGTGGATTGTAATGATCATCAGTTTGCCCCATTGTCTATGTGTAAGTAAGTGGTTTAAGTAATTAATTCCTCTGAGGCACCATAAGTTTAACTCTGTTAAAGGCATTATACAGAAGGGGAGATGAAACAATGCTCTAAGTTTCCTAAGGGCTTAAATCTGCAACTTTATTAATACAACCTTTTAAAATAATTATAGGCTTGCAGTCCGTATTGCATTATGTAAGTTGAGGTCTGTTATATTATCCATAATTCCTTATTGTTACATCAGGATATTGTTTTTAATTCTGGGCATTCCAGAGCTTCCCTGGGTTGTGTTTTTAATATAATAAGGACAATTTCACAATAAACTTTGGTCATATCATAAAATCATAAGGGAAGTCATGGGATGGTTTATATAATCCACTTGCTAAACCCTTTTCCCCTCACAGTTTCACTTTCCAATTTAGATCCAAATGGAAATTTCAATCAGTATCATATCTGACTGTCTGAAAATATGATCAGAAAAAAAATATTTGCTACTAAAAACAGCAACAAGTACTTTTTAAAAAAAATATGAAGCATTTTGTCTTGAGATTTCCCCCCTCAGTGTAGGATAGGTGAGCAGTCCAAAAAACATTCTCACTATTGCAGATTTTATGTTCGTAACAGAAACTAGCTTTAAGGAGATCTATTTCCTATTTGTATGTTAACTCAATATGTACCCAATAAAGACAGAAAAGAACAATTATAAAAGCCAGCACTTACTTCAATGCTAATCAAGTTGACTTGGATGTTTGACTGGCAGTCTAGTGCATTTTCTGCTTTTGTACTTAAAGTAAAATTCACTCATAGTCCAAATCACTTTTTTTTGTAAAAGTTTTTTATTATTTTTCCAAACAAAGGAAAAATTCATTTCTGCACAGTGTTGTTTGAGCTAATTTCCCCCCTCCACTTTACAATATCCAATATATTTAATTTATCATCATTTCCATTAACCTTACCTTTGATATTCAATTATTCCCTTCCACATTCCCAAATTTATTGATCCACCAGTCTAAAATTTACATATTTTAATTAGCTTATTTTAATTCCCACTAAAACTGTAACAGAGTCAAAATTTATCTTCCCTGCTTCCCTCATATCCCCATTTTAAAATCATCTTTAATTCATCTTAAACCTAGCTTATTAATACTTTCTATTCCATATTCATAGTATATTATTCTTTTATTTCATTATCAGAATATTAAAAAAGAGAAGCAGTAAAAATAAAGAGAAAAAAAATTAGTAAGTTTAAAAGGTATCTATAGTTTAATCTCGCTACCTCTTAAATGAGAATAGCCATGGGGATACCATATTAATCCCCTGTCCTGTTTAATCGATTCAAAAGTTTAATTCTTGGGAGGCCTGTACTTCTAGACCAAGGGATGAGGAAGACCTGCGGCTTTTAGGCATTGTGGTAAATAGTATTGATGGTATTGACATTGAACAGCATCTCATTGATTCTTGAAAATCTGTTGATGAGGCTCGTCAAGAAAAACATCCAGGAGAAATCTGTTTTTTTAGACTCATCCTAGATCCTTAAAAACCAATATATAGTCATTTGCTGACCTTTGGTTCTAGTACTGTAAGTATAGTTTACTTGTCTAAGTGAAAGGTATTTGGGATCTTGATTCTCAAAATCTTTTTATGCTCAGCATCCCAAACAAAACAAAATTGCACAGAGTAAACCAAACAGAGAATTAGGGTTTTTGTGGTTAGGAAGCAGGATGTCATATGAAATAAAGGCAGCTGTTAATTAAAAGCATACGAAAATAACTGAAGTTGTGCTGAGAAGTATGTGAATAATTACTAATCACACATACACAGAGAGAGTTAATTTTACTTAAACATTCTTGTCCGATATATAATCATCGGTCTTTACAGATTTAGGTACTTAGATTCTGAGCCCTTGGATTTATGCTGTTACCATCTTTTATTATCTCTGTTCCATTTTCCTTTCTTGAGGGGTTTGGATTAAATTCTAAAACACTCAGGATGTTATTTTTGTTTTTGTTTTGTGTGCGTGCCTTTAAGTCATTGTTCCTGGCAACTGCTTGGACTAGTCCCTGCAGTTTTCTTGGCAAGGTTTTTGGAAGTGATTTGCCATTGCCTCCTTCCTACAGCTGACAAAAAGTGACTGGCCTAAGTTAACCCAACTGATTCTGTCTCAAAAGTGGGAGTAGAAATCATGGTCTCCTGGTTTCCAGTCTGGTATTTTAACCACTGCACCAAACTATCTCTCCTCAAGATGTTTGACTACTTACCGTATATACTTGAGTATAAGCCGAGTTTTTCAGCCCCCAAAATATGCCCAAAAAGTCACCCTCGGTTTATACTCGGAGCTTTACTGTTTACTAAAATATGTACTAAAATACATATAAGATCCCTGGTTTCTGAGGCTCTGAAGCCTCAGCATTTGGGCTTAGATGAGTCTGCTCAAACAGCTTATCAGCGGGCCGTTTGAGCAGCAGGGAAGGGAAGGGCTACCTCCTAGATCTGCCTTCACTGAGCAGCAGGGAAGGGAGGGGCTGCCTCCTAGATCTGCCTTTGCAAATTCTCCTCTGGAGCTGAAAGGAGCCCTGCTGAAGTT
>JANHGC010002670.1:94804-106575 GCA_027560395.1 Boaedon fuliginosus | reverse complement strand
TTTTTTGCTGACGTAGACCCCTTGCAGGTTGTCATAGACCCCTGGGGGTCGATATAGACCACTTTGGGAATCACTGTGCTAGGATGTGGTAGTGTTCTAATTCCAAGCTGGTTGCCAAGTGCTGAATTGCAACTGTAGGGATGCTACAATGACCACAATTCAGAGGAACCGCCATAAGTCTCCTGCGTTCAGCACCATAACTTCAAATGGTCACCAAGAGACTACTGGCATTGCATTGCAAATGGTCAACAAGGACTACTGGCATTGCATTGTTTTATAAATGACGAACTCATGGGAGTTCAGTGCTGCCAAATATTAAAGAACCGGTTGTTTAAAAAGGTAAAATATATTCTCTTCAGGTAAGGAAACTCAAGGTTTAAATGGAATGTGATTGAACCTTTTCACCATGGAAGGCCACTAGATTTATATCTATGGGGATTCTTGGTCATCCAAGTGATGGTTGTTCCAAAGGTGCTTTTTTCAAGAGGCAACTGGACTTTCGTGTTTTACTTTGAAGACGTTTCAAAGGATGCAAATGACCATCTCTTTGCAAGGAGTATAAATCCTCCCATCCCCGACCATCCAGTCAGAGCTGAAGAAACTTCTTGGATGAGAAGTGAAACGTCTTCAAAGAAAAACAAGAAAGTCCAGTTACCTCTTGAAAAAAAAAACACCTTTGGGACACTAGCTTTAATAGTTTTAATACATTTTGTCGTACTACATGAACATTTATCCTATGACCATAATTGTACTTTGATTTACTCTTCCATATTCCTTAAGGCCCAACACCTGCAACTTCTTGCAGCTTTCTTGACATAACTGGCTATATATGCACATCTCTGAAAAATTAATACTTACAATTCACCTACTTATTTTCTGTGTTTTAGAAACAAATCTCTTCCTTGTTGCTGCCCATGAATTTGGGCATTCCCTGGGACTAGCTCACTCTAATGTCCCTGGAGCCTTGATGTATCCTACCTACTCCTACGTGAATCCAAACACTTTTCGTCTTCCAAACGACGATCGGCAAGGAATTCAAAGCATATATGGTAACTTCACTGAGAAAAATCTTTTCCCTATTTAAAATTATGCTACAGAGTTACATAGCTAATGTGACTCTTCTGCTTAAAAATTCACTGTCTAGCAAAAACTAAAAAAAATTGAAAATCAAAAACTGTTTTATCCACAATCTACAAAACCAGCAGTATATTTTAGAATCAGGTCACGGTTAGATTTAGCTCTCTCTTTAGAGATATTTTCATCAATTCAGCAATTAACCATGTCAGGAAAATTTATGAAATGTGTTATTTGACAGAAGGAAAATCATTAGGAGTTATAACGTAAACCATCATAGCACTCAAATGGATAATTTAGTGGTGACAGCATAGTATAAATCATCCTGATATTACAGAAATACCATGTACTAGAAATGCCAGACTGAATTCTGGATTTCCTGAAAGATAATACTGGCCAGATGTGAAAATTGATTTAAAGCATGATCAGTGGCTTTGGATTTTATTTCATTTTAAAACTATAGAGTCCACCAGGTATGGATTTATCTCTGACATTTGTAGGTTCTCTGTTCCTGGAGGTTTTTAAGAGATGTCTGTGTCAGCTTTGGAAGCCATATTTATTTATTTATTTATTTATTTATTTATTTAATTAATTAATTAATTAATTAATTAGATTTATACCCCGCCTCTCTTCCCCGGTCAGGGGGAACTCGAGGTGGCTTACAACACAATTCCATCTATTTGTATTTTCTTAGATGCTTCCAGGGGGGAAGCCGGTCAGCTTTGGAAGCTATATTCATATATATATTCCATATATTCATATTTTCTTAGACGCTTCCAAGCTGCCACAGCTAGCCTGGGAATTTGGGAGGGGGGAATTCTTAGTGAGCAGTAGATTAGACTCAACAACATTCCTTTGGAAGTTCAAGGACATTTCAGCCTGCACCTGGAGGGGATTATATGAAGGAATGTCTCTAAGCAGAATGGTGTTTGATTGGACCATGTGATGGACTGAGGGATGCAGGGGATGGATCTTTGAACTTCACTTGGGGAAAGGAAAACCCGGAGCTCTCAGATTCAGGTTTTCCCAGATGACTTCTCTAATAAATTCTTACTTGGAAGGACTTTGTCTCTGAGTGCTGAATGGAAATAGAAACACTGACGGTCTGGTTATTTATCTCAATTGATTTGCCTCCATATTGCAGATAGATGGATTAGATGATCCTTGTGGTCTTCCAATTCTAATACTCATTTAATAGGCAAGAATATGTTAAATGGAGATATAATCTATTTACAAAAAAAACATAATGTCTATTGTAACAAGATATCTCCCCTGCCAGGAAACCTATTAAACTGAGATTATATCAACGATAATGGAGAAGGGGTGAAATATAAATAAGGAAGAACATGAGAAAATATTTTATTTCCAATAAAACCTTAATTTGAAAAAGTTTGACAAGGGACAGATTGAACAACTAGCCAAAAAAAATGGACACCCAATTTAGCAGCATAGCATGTTCACACACCTACTTTTTTCAAAACCAGTGATGATTTAATTGTTGTATATTTCAGAAGAAAATACTTGGAGCTGCAATCCTACACCTGCTTGACTGTGAAAGTAAAGCTCTCATTGTAGGGGAAAAATTGTGTGGAAAATTGTGCCCTGGCTACTATAGGATTCTGATACTTGCCCATAGTCATACAGTTGAAACTTGGATGGCTGTCAGCAAGAGGGTGACATGATTGGGGTAACATCAGTCTCACTGGGATTTATTTAGAATGCCCTTGTGTCGGGGGAAGCCAATTTTTGTAACACCTTCATTCCCATTTTGCTCCATTTCTGAGGTAATCTGTTTGAGTGTGTTCTTACTTCCTTTTTGTTCCTATTTCATTCATCCAGGAAGGAGGAGGAATCGTTGGAAAAAATAAGAACAGCTGTATTTTGCATTGAAACCCATTTAGTTCTCCTTCAGTGGAGGTCTGAGATTCAACAGCTGTCTGTCTGTCTGAGAATTTCTACTGATCCCTGCACTAAACAGGGGGTTGAACTGGATGACCTCAAGGGTGCCTTCCAACTCTGCGATTCCATGATTTTACCTATACACATTTACAAGGATTCATGAAATTTTGAAGCAAGCATTGAGAACGACAATATTGTGAACTGTAATAATAAAGACTGAATGAATGATTCTAAACGTGTTTTCAAAGCAATTTACTTTTCCATGTGTTTAAAAAGCATGTATTTTTTGAAACAAATAAATACATTCAGAAGGGTTGCTGAGCAAGAAAATGTTCTAAGTTATGGAACTTCTTTTGAGTTTATTTAGACACCAGTTTTCTGTGAGTTACATTGAATATTTTCAATTTTCTGTCATTCCCAAACCTTAGGAATAGGCCTATATATACTATAAGCCTATGGTGCAGTTTATAGCTGATCTGGATGTAAAAAATCTTGATTTGGCCTTAGATTTTTTTTTTCCAATAGAAAAGTGATGCAAAAACAACTTTACAGATTTTAGTAGCAATGCCCTTGGTAAATTTTTCTCTCTTTATTTCTTTTAATATTTCAATATGAAGTATTGAAAAGGATTAGTGTTAGATTGACACTGCTAAATAAAAGCAGTGCCAACTTTACAATTGTTTTTGGGACTACATATTTTGGTTTAGAAAGGGATTACCAATTTCCTTGTTTCCTGATGATGAAATCATTATTCAGTTTCAAAACTTTTATTGTTTTATATCCTGACATCCTGTCCTGAAAACTATAATGCACATAAACTTTAATAAACAAGTAAATAATAGGTTAAAAAAACAACTAGAAACAGAATACATCAAAAGAACAGTGGAACCAGTAAACGTTTTTGCTAAACCACGATTGGGGGTAGATTTTCTGCATCCAAGTTTAATAAGTTGAAATCAATTCTTATTCCATTTCTGAGCCTCAGTAAAATTCAACTCCCAACCTCTTTTGTTGGACCTTCACATGCTGTGAACGATGAAAACTTGAAAACAACACACAGACACAAGGACATGTAATGCTGGTCTGAGACCATAATAAAAATTGATTGAGACACAGTGACATTGGATTGCTTTCTTATTTATATTCCAGCTTTATTACTTTAAAAAATAACTCAAGGAGGTGAACGCACACAGTTCTACTTTCTCCTATTTTCCCCACAGCAACAACCCTGTGAGGTGGGTTGAGCTGAGAGAAATGGACTGGTCCAAAGTCAGCTGGCTTTCATGCCTAAAGTGGAACTGAAATTCACAGTCTCTTGGCTTCAAGCCTGGTGCATTAACCATTTGACCAAACTGGCTCTCAAAAACTTAAAAATTAGATGAATGGCAAAAACGTGGGGAAAGAAATTGTGAGTTGACAACGGCAACTATGTATAAGGAAACTCTATATAAAATGTTTTATAGGTGGCATCTACCACCAGCCAGATTAGCAAAGCTGTTCAAAAACATGTCCAACAGATGTTGGAAATGTAACCAGACACTGGGTACATATTATCACAAGTAGTGGAGATGTACAAAAGCAAAGAAATATTGGACAAAAATACATTCATGGTTAGAAAAAATATTAAAACAACACATAGATTATAAACCAGAAATATTTTTGTTAGGCATAATACTGGAAAAGTATGATAAAGGGAATCTATATTTACATGCTTTGACAGCAGTAAGGATTGTAGCTGCACAGTACTGGAAAAATGAAGGGACACTTACTTATAGAAGACATAATTTTTTAAAAAAATAGATTGTTCAGAAATGGATAGATTGACCCTAATAATAAAATAAAAGAGTATTTTCAGACATGAGACTTGTTTGACAAATGGAAGAATAGTCGATGTAGAAATTAGAAACGGGGAAAGTATTATTATATATAAATAAAATCTCTCAGACAATGCGCTGTTCATTAAGCACCTATGTATGTAATGTGAAAATACACAAATAAACTGTTTTTAAAAAAATCAAAACCACAGGAGGCCAGGAAGGGGTGGGATCTCTGTGATCAACAAAACACTTTTGTGATCAGACCACCACTGATCTTTCTCATCACAGTGGTTGGAGAAGGAGTTACAAGAAGCTTCAACACTGAAACCGTTTATCCTTCTGACTGCTTGGGTCATCAGAAGTGGAGAGAGGAACTAAAGGACACCATAGTTGTCTCTCTTTTGTCTTACTTTTCTTTCCCTTGTCTAGAAGATTGATATTCTTAGAAGCTCCCTTTCAGCTTCCTATTTAAAAAGAAACTTTGCTTCCTCTACTTTGCTCCACCCTGAGGACAAAAGGGATGCTAATTTGAAACTCCAACACGTGCTGGTAACTTCCATAATAGATTTTATTTTATGGACTTTTAGTACCCATTTCTACCTATTCACACTTGGTGAATTATTCACACTTGGTGAATAATTCTGGCCATATATGTATGCTGTGGTAAGCAAAGGTGCAGAGATTGTTTCAAAAGCATTCCATGTTTTTCTTTCTTTCTTTCTTTCTTTCTTTCTTTCTTTTCTTTCTTTCTTTGGATTTATACCCCGCCTCATTTCCCCGGTCAAGGGGAACTCGAGGCGGCTTACAACAATAAAATATACAATATACCAAGATAAAAAAACAACCACATTCACAATCATCTGAGGGGGGCACATTAATTCCAGGCCTTCCACCAGAGCCAGGTCTTTGTAGCTTTACAGAAGGCCAGTAGAAGGCCATCATTGCCTGAACTTTACTTGATCTGTCCAGTGGGGGGATGCAAATTTTTTAACAACCAGTTCTCTGGCTGGGTAGGGTGGCCGGTTGACTGGGTCACATGACCAACCGGCTCACTCATCACACCCAGTCCCACCTCCCATCCATTTGCCTCAAAGGAAGAGGTAGGATTCAGCCAATTGGGGCTAATCCCATCACTGGCTGGCTCCGCCCCCCCATTTTTTGGCCTATTTTTGGCCCATTTTTTGGCTATTTCAGGTCATTTTGGAGGCATTTTCAGGCCATTTTTCGGTCCAAAAGCAGCTTCAAAATTACCTGAAAATGGCCTGAAAATGGTCCAGAAAACAGGCTGAAGGCCAGGTGGGGTAGGCACCAGCCAATGGTGGATTTGCCAGTTCGCAGAACTGCACCTAATCTTAACTATCGGTTCGATAGAACCAGTGCAAACTGGCAGTAGCCCACCTCTGGGTCTGTCCCCTATTAGTGGAAGATGAATAACTTGCGGAAAGTCCTGCCTTCAAGACAGAAGTTCTATATTTGAAAAGGCTTTGATCAGAACTGGGCATAAATGATATTTTGAAATGTTCTAATGAATTTGTGGAAAGAAAAAATATCTCTAATTTATCAGGGAAGGAAAAACTCAAGGCTGAGATTCTCCCTTAGAGGGAACATTAACACTAATATTCTGAATGTGCAAGACATGAATCTTCTCATTAATACTTCCCTTGAATTTAAAATGAAATATGGAACCCCAAAAGGCTCTGTACCATTGGAGAAATAACTATACAATGAACAGGACATCATAAATAAATTGCAAAAACTTCATCCATAATAATATCTTTGAAAACCAATTTCTCTCTCATAAAACTGAGAAATATCTGATATAAAAAATATGGAATAATTTTTCTAATCCACTGGTTATTTAAACATGCTTGACAACCACAAGCCTCATTAAAAATCACTGTAATAATAATAATAATAATAATAATAATAATAATAATAATAATAATAATAATAATTTATTAGATTTATACCCCGCCTCTCTTCACCCAAAGGGGAACACTGTAAAATAATCCTACAAAACAAAACACCACAGACTTATTTTTTCCAAGGCATCTCTTTCCTACAATAATGGGAATGAAAAAATTACAGATGCTTAAGATGAGGCCTTTACAGAGCACTTTAAATTACGTATACCTGGGCTGTCAAACTCCCAGCCCACAGGCTGGATGCGTCACGTGCTGGCCATGCCCATGCCCAGTTTAGTGAAGGGCAAAAAAAAGCCCCAATATGTCACATGACACTGTCATGATGACGTGAGTTTGACACCCTTGATCTAGACCAAGAGGGCCTTAAAAAGCCAATCAGATACTCTGTGTGATATGATCCTTTTGCCTAGGATGCCTTCTTTAATCTGAGATCTTAATTTTGAGGTCCTAACTAAATGGGGCACACAACAGTATTTCCTTCTGTTTGACTAGTTAATCAATCTACTTGCCTCAAGAGAATGAAGGTTTGATCATTATAGTCACCTACTGTCCCTCCAAGGTTAACTGATCACCACTCAGCCCTGCTATTGATGCTGAATTTTTTTAATACTTTCAATAGAAGTAAACAATTCAGGGGAAAGATATAATTAATCTGTAGCTGAAAGGGAAAGACCTTGTCAAGTTTTTAGTTAGGCTTTTAGTTAGTCTTTTCAGCTGTTCTAATGGACATCAAATTATTTATAGGAAAGAATATACTGAATATCCTAAGGCTGAAGATTTTGTAGAATGGGAAAATATGTCTAAGCTATGTCTGAATTCTGAGCCAAGCATATTAACTTAATAGGATGTGAGATGTGGATAAGTAACTCACTTTCTTCCACTTCCCTTTCTACCTTGGGAATCTTGGAGCTTAGCCATGGAAATACCTGTTTCCTTACTGAAGAATAAGTAGTTCTAATCTGCAAAATTGAATTACTATTACAACATGTTAGGAAAAAAGTAATTTTTCACTTAGTCCCCAGGATTCATGATACTTCATTAAAACATACTCAATAGCATAGAATGATTTATTCGATTTTGTGGTAACTGCAATAAACTGTGGAAGGCTTTTTTTTTAAATAAAAAACTAAAGCTGGTTCTTAGCAAAAAAAAACCTCCCAGCAACCACAGTAGTGCTGTGCATCTACCATTCTTTTGGAATGAACGTTTACACAGATCTCTTGAGGTTTCCCATCAGCCAGTGAGGTCAAGAGAGGCTAATGTATACATTTCCCCTTTTTTTCTGAGGCAGAAGTACGGGTTAAGAGATGGAAAGAGGGAGAGTTTCCTCATCTGAGAATCCCATGAAAAGAACAGTTTATGCCTGCTGATCATTTATCCGTTTGCCGCAGAATATGAAACAACAGTGAGAAAGTTTTCTATCTCTAGTGCTGGTTTCTAAGGGAGCTGCGCAATAAATAATAAACCACACAAAGGGCAAAACATCTCCGAAAGTTGCAGAGCAATAAATATCAGATGTTTTATTATTTTGATAATTTTTTTAAAAATCTGAGTGACAGAAAGCTATCCTGAGATATATCTTAAGGTCTTTGTTGTTTTAATTACAGGGTTTTCTCATCCCCCTCCACAGCCAGGTGAAAGTTTTGAGCTCTATAAGTCTTAAAAGAAGAGTTTGATTCCTTTTTAAAGAACAACTTTACTCCATGAGTTTAAGTCAACATCTTTGACTTAAACTGCAGTCTTAGGGAAAGGTAAAAATGCCCGTTTCTTCATCTGTAGGCACTTAGAGGACATTCTTCCACATAATCTGCTTTTACTTGTTCCTAGAAAACCCTGCACTCTGATCCTATAAGCCAGCCATAAAGTATATCAGCTTTGGAGCCATGAACAACAAAAAGGGATCTGCTTTGCTGTTATTTTAATATATTTTTCTGTTGAGCCAGCATCACACGTAGTTTGATGAGAACACTATGGAGTAGAAGTATGGTTTTAAATAATGTCTATGGAATTTTTGAGACTTTAATGTTTAAAAGATTGTGCAGACGAGGTCTTTAATGTTTGAAACATGACTTTAAAGATTTTAGTGCTTTTTTTTTTTACACCACCAGATAGCTTTTTGGTAGGAAGACAGTATCAAAATAATATATCTAAGTCTGTATCTACTCTATTTTACTTATTTACCATAATTGCTGATTTGCACCTAGATTGTCTTGGTCTTTTTTTAAGAGGAAGATTAATTAGAATTTAGAATAGAATAGAGCTGGAAGAAGTTTTGGAGGTCTTCTAGTCCAGTCCTCTACTCAAGCAGGAGAACCTACACTATTTCAGAGAAGTGGCTGTCTAGTTTCTTCTTAGAAACCTCCAGCGATGAAGTTCCCTGGATTTCTGAAGGCAAGCTATTCCACTGATTAATTGTGCTCACTGTTAGGAAGTTTCTCCTTAATTCCAGCTTGCTTCTCTCTTTGGTTAGTTTCCAACCATTGTTTCTTGTCCTGCCTTCTGATGCTTTGTAGAATATCTGACCCTCTCTTTTTGTGGCAGCCCCTCAAATACTAGAACACTGCTACCACATCGCCCCTAATTCTATTTTTCTTTTCCTACTTTTCTATTTCTTTCCTTTAAAAAAAATATAAACCATGATTTAAATTCCACTTCCATTAGGTTACAGAAAGTGATTGCTTAAGTATGTTTAGCTCAGTGTGGGGGAAAAAATGTTAGAATCCTTCATACCATTTATTTGAAGCTTGTCTTAAACTTACATTTAGGGTGTTGGTTTCTATTCAGTGTCTATCAGAAAAGAAGCCTGTAGATTTCAAGGCATCTTTGGTATCCTCAGGAAAGCATGCTTGCAGAACCCCCAAATCAATTTAAGCATATTATCTTAACATCTTGGGAGAATGTGCAAAAATGTTAGTAAAAGGAGGATATCAACTTTTAATGAGATAACAATTATTACATGTAGTATATGATACTGACAGCATGGGATGTAAATATTGACTTCAACTTGTAATTGTAATAAAATGACTTCCTGTATCTTTAGGTTATAACTTCTTTGGTGTATTAACATTTTATTATTCTGGAGCCTTATCAAATTAATATTTCAGTGTTGAGTAACAATTCAGCAAGAAAGTATTCATTTATTTAGCAATAAACTCTTCTATTCACTGATTAGGTTCACATTTTAATTTCCTCTGTAGGAAGTACAGAGTACATATTGAGTACATATTGTAATTTAGTTTAAAATATTTTAATCTGTTTAGTATTCTAATACCTATTTGTTGTGTATTTTACTTGGCTTCATTTATTGTATATTTTACTTGGCTTCATATTTCTTCCAGTTTATTGTTTATATATGTTTATGTACCCAAACTCTGTAATCTTCTCTTAAAACTATACAGAAGATTTGCCAATGGCTGTAATAAAGATATTAGTTTGAAAGATAGAGGCCACCTCACTTCAGGGGTTCAGCAGTTCCAAGAAGGGAAACTGCAATAGCTAAGCTCCTTTTTGATCAACTTTCCACCATATCTCCCAACTGGTGGGTTTTCATTTTACAAAACTGAATTATAAATGTTTTAATTTTACAAATTTAATTTTATCATTTAATTTGATTTTGTAATTTATGTTCTTGAACCAAATGCTCAAGAATGAATGGGTGAAGAAATTAGGTGGCAAGTAAAGTTTTATAAATAATATTACTTTCTAATTTTTCAAAGCTACGGTAGCATAACAACCCAAAGAAGTACCACAACTCTCTCTCTCCCTCTCCCTCTCCCTTTCCCTCTCCCTCTGCCCTCTCTCCCTCCCTCCCTCCCTTTATAGACTTTAAATCTACAGTAAGAAAAAAAATCCTGAATTATCCAATCTTCTGCAGAACTGACTTTATCTAGGTTCAGAACCTAAGCAGGGTCAGTTACATGACAATAGGAATATTATTACTTGGAAGTTATAATATATTGAACAAAGAATGACAAATAATTTCTGTATTGTCTCCTCACCAACAAAACAATGTGAACATGTCCTTGAAATTCATCAAGGTTGAACATGAACTCTCATTTTTTTTACTTTATAAAAATTGATCTTTTTATATGATCTATAATTAGGCTTTTTATATGGTCTATGACTAGGCTTAAAATAATAACTTCCCATATATAATTTATTTTAAATAGGGGCCAGTCACTATCTGGCTAGAATGTCTAAGGTACAAAACAGTCTATAGGTTTCTGTGTGTGGCATTTATTAATAAAGGAGAGGAAATATAGCTTATTTTTTACATCTGATTTGTCAGATGTAATAAAATAATTTAAACCAGGTATAATTATTTTACTATATTATATATTTTACACTCTATATTTTGTCTACATTCCATTTATATTGGAAAGATTTATAGTGAAGAATGTAAATAATTGTATGTTCTTATATACAGAATATACAATATAGCTTTTAAAAATCCAAACGCACAATTGAGCAATGTCTTTATTATAACTACAAAGTACTGAAAGAAAGCACACAGTTTCTGAGTGTTTCAAAACTTCATCAAGCTGGAAAGGCAACTTGTGAAAATAAATAGGAATGTACCACAGTATGCATGAAAATATGTACAAATTGCCACCTTGACTTTTAGGAAAGCATTCAGAACTCATGTAGAAATGAACAAAAGAAATTGGTGCATGATAAAATGTGAATGTTTTAGATTCTGGACCATATTGTCAGGCACAAAGAATCAGTATCACTCATGAAGTTTCAGTTAAGAAGATTTATTGCTCAAGCCTATAGACAAGAATCTAGTCAAGTAATAGTCAGCACTAAATTGTGGGAACATTACAATTCCAGAATGATTTCTCTCTTGATTCCATCCCCAGCCTCTTCTTCTTCTTCTCCTACACATATAGACTTGGTTGTCTCAAATTGAAATGTAGGACGAAGTTAACATAAAAAGTGGTTTGAATTTTCCATCCAAGAAAATAAGAGAGGTCTAGTCTCAGAGGGAAAATCTAATCTTGGAACTTTTATCCTGAGTAGACACCCCCCAAATTGGTGCTTCTCCAATTCTGAA
>JANHGC010002670.1:59537-77852 GCA_027560395.1 Boaedon fuliginosus | reverse complement strand
GCCTCCTGCGACCGAATACCTCCCAGCGCCCAATAAGATCCCACAGAGTTGGCCTCCTTGGAGTCCCGTCAGCCAGATAATGCTCGGGTTTTTTTAATTGGACTGGCAACTTCCTTCAACCTTCTTCCTTCCTACCTTCCTTCCTCCTTCCTTATGTCCCTCACTTCTCCTTCCCTCTATGTTTGTTCCTCCCTCCCTCCTTTCTCACTTCCTCCTCCTCCCCTCCTCCCTCTTTCCTTAGCATATTACCAGGCTTTGGCCTGGTATTTATGTATGTGTGAGTGCTCCTCTTCTTACCTCTCCTCCTCCTCCTCTTCTTTCCCCTTGTCATCCTGTTCATCATCATCTTCTCAGTCCTTCTCTAGTCCTCATCTTCTTCTCCCTCATCGTCCTCATCTTCATTTTCTTCTCATCTTCCTCCTCTTCCTCGTTCTGTTTATCATCTTCGTCCCTCCTCCTCCTCTTCCTTCTTGTCTTTTTCACCCTCTTCCTCCACTGTTGAGATATGAATCAAATATCTAAATGAATCCACTTATCCATTTTCTATATTTTCAGGAGAATACGGTGTATTAAATTCAATGAAATTTGGAAGAATTACAGTGCAGGAAAATGGGAATCAAGGAGGCAAAACTTATTTAAGGATGCTCAAGGAATAAAATGAGTCACTTGTGATAGTTATGAATGGCTACTTTTTTCATCAGTTTCCTAAGTAACCTTTTTGAACCTATAATTTCTTGTTTGAGGGTGACTGATAGTTGTACAGTAGCTATAGAATGAGTCAATTGATTCATTGTGATAGATGGAATGCTTCTTGGAAAACATTATTTTCCTTGTCAGACTCGAAAGCTGTATTGTGAAACTATTATAGTTGTTCTATGACAAGAACCAGACAGAATCTACCTCTTTATTATAAACACAAGTAATGGTTGAAAACATGAAAGCTATGGGAAGTTTTATATCAAAATATTCTTTTTACTGTCTCCATCTTATCCTTAAACATTAGCTGAATCCAAAATGGACTGAGAATCAGTGTTTCCACTAGATAATTGACAGTTACTGTAAGCTGAAACTAAGTTAATCAAGTAAAAATAGAAAATTGAGAAAAATCTTTTATTCAAACTCCCTTAAAACCCTAAAGTTAACTAGACCTAATCCACATATCACAGGAGAAGGTATATAAATACAAATAGAGTTAATTAAAATGGTCTCCAAGTGCAACTACATGTTTATAAGAATAAAAATCATAGAACACATGTACCCAGACACACCATGCCCCATTAGAATCAGCATTTACATACTTCCACTCCTAGGATATGGTCCCCTATAAAACAATGTCTCTGTATTGCATTTCTCTGCAGCTGCCCTTAAAAGCAATCCCCTTTGTTTTTAGGAATAAGTAATTCTTCTGTCTTCATGGCTTTCTGGATTATTTTTATTATTCTTGTGTAACTTCAGGTCCAAATTATTCTTCTGATAAGGCAGAGTTTCTGTTCTAAGGATTAGAGATGTTATGTACAGCAGTTAGAAATGAAAGAAACAAAATTTTGAAAGTGGACAAAATTAATTGGAACCAGATTTTTGGGATTTTAATATTTTGGAGGTGTTCTTTGCAAAATTAGGTGGCAGAAAAGCACCTTACATTTTAATTTTCCTTGAAATTAATTGCCTTTTGACAACCTATTAACAAACAGAGACCTTGGATTAAACTGAGAGTAACCATATGCCACTCCCGACTTTCAACATGGCTGCAGATGATTTCTGACAATTCCCGTGCCCAGTGTTTCTCAGCATAAAGATTATTTCCAGTAATATTTTTGAATCTTCTGTGACTTTTGAAAGCATTATCAGAAACTAAGATGAGATGGTCATATTTACAGCCACTGCTCTGTTTGGAAATGTCCTTGTGTGTGCTCGAAAAAATACAGGTAGTGTTTGACTTACAACCCAAATGGGGCCCCACATTTCTGTGGTTGAGACATTTGTTAGGTGAGTTTTATGACCTTTCTGGCCACAGTTGTTACGCTGTTGTTAAGGTAGTCATATGGTTGTTAAGTGAATCTGGCTTCCCCATTGAATTTGCTTGTCAAAAGGTTGCAAAAGAGGAAATACATGACCCTGGTCATGTTCAGCAGTCATAAATATGAGTCAGTTGCCAAGCATCTGAATTTTGATCAGATGATTGTATGGATGCTACAAATGTCTTAAGTAGGAAAAATAGTCATACTCATAAGTATTTTTTTTTCCGTGCTGTTGTAACTTTGAATGGTTACTAATGAACAGTTATATGTCAAGGACTACCTGTAAACCTGTAAACTAATAGTGTGTATATGTGTGTGTGAGACAGACAGAGAGACAGACAGACAGACAGACACAGAGAGAGTAAGTGTTCCAGGGATACTTGGTGTATTTAGAGTGAGATGGCAGAGATTATCTGTCAGAGTTTGCAGCAATCCAACCAGCACACAAGTAAATAATTCAGCAGGATTCATTTATAGAAAAAAACTTCTTTACATACAATAATATACAGCATGATGTATGTACACAATACCCAGAACCAGAACTCAGAATCCAGAAATCATAATCACAGAAGCACTATATTACAGAGGCAAACTAACTTATTTATATATATATATATATACAGATCAGTTGGCTAAGCCATGCCCAGTCTCTGAGCCAACTGAGTTACCAAACAGTCCCCATTGGCTGATCTGTTACCATGTCTATTCCAATTCATGAACTCTTATATACTGACATTATTTATTTACCAGGTTTCTATGTGCAAATGGATGATTTCTGATTGTGAAACAATGTCATGGCATACGTTTTGTGAATGCACATGTTTATCTCCTCATGGATGCTTGCTTTCTGAGAGCACCCATGTCATTTTCTCAAGTTCTCAATTTGTCCTGCAGAATTTCTAAGTCAGGAAATATTGTTCCTCTTCTATTCTTCATTGATTACCATTTTAAGTACATTTACTTGGAAGTAACATATACTGAAAATCTTCTCTAGTTAATTCTGTGTTTGTTCATTTAATTTACATATTAAAACATATAGTGCTGACTTAAAGTTTCTTCTTTCTTTGTGTTTTCTACTGTCAATTAAAAGATATAAGTGTGAAGACTTTTTGTGAAGGAAATAGTTGCATTGAAAGTAAATCACCAGTGCATGAATGCTCAATTAAAAGACTTATTTAACCACATAAATCTATGCCATCTGTGAAATTTCTAAATTCTGTTCATGTAATATTCAAGCACACACATGTTTTATTGTGCATTTATTCCATGTGGCATACGATACCCAGAGTCCACAAAGTCAATGAGATCATCTCAAGTTTGATACAGCATACGGACAAAGAGTGAAAGTTAATGTCTAAATGACCCAAAATAAAAACATCAAACATGGGAAATTTAGAATAGAAAATGGTTGCTTACAATAACAATAAAAATATCCCAAACAGGAAAAGAAATGGTAAATGTTGAGGTTACTGAATTATGTATAAGTTAAATATCCTGAAAGGACATGATTAAAAAAATCTGTTTCTCATATAGCAGTGTTCAAAGTATGTTGTTTGTTCCATTATGGATGATATAAGGGGAGGGGGGGGAAGCTGGATCCAGTTCAGAGATTCAGTGGCAATTTAATACAGATACTTGTTTGCATCTGGATTTCAAGTTAGATGACACCTTATTCACAACTGATGGAAAAACCGATAATGGCTCAACCTTAATCCACATTTGTGATTTCAATTTTCTGAACCATTTGCATCATCAACATTATTGATTGATGGTCTGCTGCTCATTTTCTGAATACAGCCTAGCTCTCAGCCACAGACTGGGATGCCTGCTGATTTTATAAAACTCATTGTTTGGATAAAATGAAAGCACTACTACACTATTTTCATCAACACTATTTGGTTTTACTAATTCGTTTATAACTGTCCTACAGACTTGCTTACTTGCAGTAAATAACATCAATAAATTATCAGTAAAACATAGCCACGATTAAAACCTTTAAAAATGTAATTTTAATATTGCATTAAAAATATTGAATCACTTTCAAAAAGAAAATCCACTTAGTGCCACTTAAGATAGTTTAGAATTATGAAATCCCCTGAAATAAATAAGAATGAAATATTAATAAAACCAATAGTTAATAAAAGCAGGAATTATACACTTGATTATGTGTCATTGACTCTTGTTAACTTCATGGATAGATTTGGTCCATGAAGAGCTGTTTCCAACCTCATTCTTTAGGTCAGTGTTTCTCAAACTTTGTTGGTTCACCGCCCCTTTTAGAAAAAAACGAATGCTTAGCACCCCCCTGCCAAGCCCTACGCCCACGGTGGAGGGGTGAGCTGCCCAAGCCCTGTCCCTGGAATGCCCTGCCCCTTACCTAGGCCACTGCTGGGGGTTAGGCCAGCCCTGAGTAATGGTGAGGACATAGAGGACAGGAATATACACTGCACCGGTACTGCTTTGACCCACGCATCGCTAACAACTGCACGGGCGGCTCTCAGTGAGAAGCCCGTCCCCTCCCTTGGCTCATTGTGCAGGCACAGCATGGAAGCCGGCTGAATCCTCTGCAGCCCACCAATTGGTTCCTGGTGCCCCCTAATTCCAAGTGGAACTTCCAATGCCCCCTTATACTGCTCCAACGCCCACTAGGGGGTAATACCACCCACTTTGAGAACCACTGCTTTAGGTCTTCCAAGGGTCACCCATTGCCACTGTAACTGAGTCCATCCACTTTGCCGCTGGTCATCTTGTTCCTTTTCTTTTTCTGTTACATTTAGAATTAATCACTAAGTTCACATCAATAGTGAGTAATATAATTTGTCCCCTAACAATTTAATTAAAAAGTTATCCTGTGAAGGATCCCCAAAAGCTAGGGTAATTTGCATCCAATGCAACATGAACAATAAATCTTAACCTATCTCCTGTCTTCTGTACACCAGATTAACAGCCTGAGAAACTGAAGTACGAGCAAATAATAGTGGAAATAATTTGCCTTGATGAGGTTTTTGTGAACCATGAAGCACTTCTTCTCATGCTCCCTTTGCCTGAAATGGATTTTCCCACAGATGCACAAATCCATTTTTTTCATGAAAGTGAAGAAGTTGGTTCTGCTGTCTAGAAGTAGGGATCTACAAGATTTCTCGAAATCAATTTGAAAGAGCATTTTGTACTTAACCTTAAGTGCCTACTGCAAGGATTTTTTAAAACGTGCCTACAGAATGCTAGGTTTCTACAAGGACTTGAAAGAGGAAAATGAGAGCAGAAAGAAATGCTCAAATGCAGCCAAATTTCTATAGTGATAGTTTTGTGTCTTGATCTTCCTTTTTTTTTCTTTTTAACTCAGGGGTCCCCGACTGCCAGGCCACAGACTGGCACTGGTCCATGGCACTCCTGTTGACTGATAAGG
This sequence comes from Boaedon fuliginosus, assembly GCA_027560395.1. Lineage (NCBI taxonomy): Eukaryota > Metazoa > Chordata > Lepidosauria > Squamata > Lamprophiidae > Boaedon > Boaedon fuliginosus. The sequence continues at coordinate 72,428 of JANHGC010002670.1, read as the reverse complement.
GCCTGTTTCCCAGGCTTCAATCACTTCCCTGGCTGTTTTTGTGCCTGCTCATTCACAATCTTAGTAGCTGCAAAAGTGAATGTGTGTCCTTGATCATTACAGTGTAAATATTTTACTAGAAATTGCCTTGAGACAATTCCTGTTTTTACATCAGCCAAGGACAGGCATTTCTTGGTCTGAAATTGTTATTGTTTTAACCATTTAATCATGTCCAACACTTTGCAACTTTATAAGCAAGTGCTCTCCATGCTAGCCTTTCAAGCACAGCTTCTTTCAATTGTTAGATGTTTAACTTTGTATCAGCTACTAAGATTTGATCTTATCAAGCCAGCGTGTTCTTTGCTTGCCTTCTTGTTTCACTAATCATTCCTAGCACCACTGCCTTCTCAATGGAGTTGCATGTATAACATGACCAAAGTAAATCAGATGTAGTCTTATGATTTAAGCTTCTAATGGTGGGTCTGGTTTTATATGATTTAACACTTATCTGTTAGTTACTCTGGCTGTCCACTGTATACACAATAATTTATGCCAACACCACAATTCAAAGGCATCAATTCTTTAATCATCCACTCTTAGTGCTCAACATTCACACCCATACATTAATCTAGGAGAGTCTGTAGCTCTAACTAGCCTGCTTTTTATATTTATATCAATATCTCTGGTTTCCCAAATATTATTCCTGTTAACTATTGCAGTGCAGCCTAAGGTTTTCCTGCATTTGAATTCAGGATTAGAACTGCAATCGTGGACAGTTTTGGATCCAAGGAAGATAAATTCTTGAACTAATTCAATTTCCTCCTTTTAGATTTTAAATGTCTCATGTCCATCTCCAGTTGTTGTCATTATCTTTATTTCCCTGATGTTAGGACTCAATCCTACTTTTTCATTTTGCCCTTGATTTTCCAGATCATTTTTTCCAGGTCTTCCTTATTTCCAGCCAATAATGTTGCTTCTACCTCAAATTATCTATAGTCTACCTCAAATTATCTATAGTTCTTCTTCCAATCTTCACTCCAAGACCAGCAGTTTCCCAGTCTGAAACACCAAGATAATATTTTTGGGCAGACAAAGATGGATTCAGTGAATGGGAGAATTCTTGAAAAAATGTCCTTGTGCATGTACAGTACAGAATGCTGTCATGTTAGTTAATAATAACAAGTAGTTTCCTTTCCTTATGACTGAACTTCTTTTGTTCATTGCTGGACATGCTGGCCTCAATAATTCCTTGTGAATAAAGCTAAATGGAGTATATCTGACGTTATATTTTTTGATGAATAATCTGTCATAGAGCTTTGTAAATCCGTTTTTCTCAAATGGACCCCATCAGGAATTAAGCATGCCTGGAGGATTGAGAAAGAAAGATAAAAAGAACTCAGTGTGTGTAACTTGGCTGAACAATGCCTGCCTGGTGTGGAGTGGTGTGGGAGCATAAGAACATATTTTAAGCATGTAAATGTCAGTGAATGAAGAGAGATATTTAAGTTTAAGTACTTTAGGAACAGAAACATAGGGAACCTGACCCTTTCTTCCATATCTTTATTATTTATTTTAGAAAATAATATTTATTCCACCGTGAATTATTTCAATGAGGGTCAGATTTAGGTTATATCTAAAGTCCAAGATGGAATCCAAGTCAAATCATATTTTTCTTAAAGCAGAAACAGATTAGTTAACTTGTTGAAAACTAAATCTAACTTGAAATCTTGACCAGTTCTACTGGCTACTTAGGATGAATTAAACAGTTTGAATATGTTGAGTAGATTTTTTAAAAAATATATATGATACTTTACTTTCCTGTAAGGACCACTTGCTTATTAACTATAAGATAGGAAGAAATTGTTTCTATAATAAACCAATAGGTTTTCCCAAGTTGTTTGTATGTTAACACAAATGTTCATCACCTGATTTGATGAATAAACATTTCATATGCTGTTTTTAGTGATTGCAGTTACAACAGTAAAAAAAAAACCTTGCATTTACTGCCTTCACAGGTTTATAAAACAAGGAAAAGCTGAAATAAGATCATAAGCACAGCTATGGTTCAAATTAGAAACTGCTTTATTTAATGCGAGGTTACCAGTCCCAATTGTGGTTTCCAACAAGTATGTATAGGAGACCTTAATTGTATGCCTGAAATATATTATATCTCAGGAAGAAAAAGGTTAAATAACTGAGAAAGGGAAACCGATGTTCTTGGTCAAGCTACTAACCAAGATGTAGTTATGAATAAACAATCCCAAGATTTCTTCCTGAAATGTTCTTTCTTTTTGAACATATTTATTTATTCTGCTATTACTAAAGATAATAGCTATTATCTATTTAAGAAAAATAAAAAAACAGTCTAACAAACATCCAACACTAACAATAAAAAGGAAAAAAGTGTATTTAAAGGAAAAAAGTGTCCAAAAAAGAAAACCCCCGAATGCAGCTAACATTAAACATAAGAAAAAATTCACCCTGCCTGAATTCTGAAAGATGCATCAGACATCTAGTATATCCCCCTTCCCTTACATAACAGATCATTAATAATTATAAACTTTCTTATCTATATTTAACAAAAATTCTATATTATATAAACAAATATCCCTGATTTGGAAATCTCTTCGTTTAAGAATCAAATTGACCCAACATCTGTTCACATATATATGTAAAGTTGTACCAGTCTACAAGTACAACTAATCTTCAAATCCCTCTGTTAACCATCTGTCATTGTATTTAATGTCTGGAAAATTCACAAATGGCTTCCAGTCTCTTCTAAAATTGTCTAATCCATTGTCTCTAATCAAAGCACTTAATTTTTCCATCTCGGTTAATTCAGTCAATTTTAAAATCCACTCTTCAACAGTTAGTATCCCCAATTTCTTCCAATGCTTATCATATGTAACCCTGACTGTGGAAATAACATCCCAAACTATTTTTTGATTGGTTTATCCATAATACCTAGAAGAAAAGTTTCAGGTTTCATTAATATTTGTATTTTAAATATTTTCTGCATTGTCAATACTATATTTATCCAATTTGATTTACTATACCTACAACACTTCTTGGAGATCCTCTATACATTTTTGCCAATCTATTTGAAATAAATACCAATGGAGCAGCATGTTATAAAAATTTTCTTTCATATTGTAATTCAAAATGAATTTTAAATCATTGGTCCATACATTCTCCCACTGGTGTAGCATTATATTTCTAGGATACCCTTTCTTTAAATTAATTAAGACTGGATTTCCAAGACAGAATGCCTTCAAAAGAGAAACTATCCTCTGAAGGCTTTTCCCAGGAACGTGATGACATTTTGTTAAAAGAGTCTCACTGTAGCATAGATAACAGCCAGTTTGGTGTAGTGGTTAAGGCTCTACCCCGGAAGTCAGGAGACTGTGAATTCTAGTCCTGCCTTCGACATGAAACCAGCCAGTCACTTTCTTTCAGTCCTAGGAAAGAGGCTATGGCAAACTACTTATGATTTTTTCTCCTCTCCCTAGTGTTTTCCCACAGCTTCTTTTTGGAGTTAAACCTAGTGTGAAATTTTGCCAATAAAGTTGCAGGGACTTGTCCATGCGGTTGCCAGGAGACAACACTGACTAGAAGACCAACACACCAAAAGAAAGATAGCACAGGTAGGAGTGGGAGTGGTGGTCTTGGTGGAGATGGCAGCAATACCTAGAAGCAGTTGCTCTTATTATGATGGCTGTTTTGGTAGGAAAAGCTGCAAAGGAAGAGAGAGATTTGGGAACCATTTGGAAGGTGCCCAACAGGAGCAGCTTCTCTGTTTGCATCCAGAACTCTATAATAAACGCAACTCTTTGCATTGGAAGCATGAGCAGCCATCATTTTAGCAGAGGGGAATCCTGCTGCTACCACTATGGACCTCTGCTGGTTCCTGCAGAATCTAGTGATTAGTCCAGTGTTTGGCTGTACCAAAACAATAGGCTCCCCATTATTCTGAAGAAGGAACTGGAAAGTAAGAAGAACCATTTTTTTTAATAAAAAAAGACCAAGGTCTTTGATTAAAAAAAGATATAATGTGATGTCATATGAGTTTCTGAGCTCCCCCTTTTCACATGGAAGACTTAAATAGGTATATGGTCATCTTTTTATGGACAGACCAGGCATAACAGGGACACTTCCTTTAAAGTCTTCCACACATTTTCCATTTTCTCCTGGAATGTTAAACCCCAGAGAATGCTGGGTATGTTTTAAGGTAAATCTAAATGGACCCAGCTAATGTTTTATATATGTAACTGGGAAAGAATATGTTCTAGAGGTTCCTGTCAGACATGGGAATGGGAAGATTGTGGTAGAAACTCAAGTTGCTTGATAGTGGGGCCAACCTGGAAAGACTTTTTCCAACAAAAAGAAGGTTGCAAGAAGAAATTCCATGTAACAAAATCGCCCTGTTCTTAGTATTCTTTTGAATCAGCTTTTTTCATTGAGACGGCTGTTGCAATGGTTAAGCTTATAACAGAGTGAAGGCCATCATTACAATTTCTCACATATCTATTTTCTGGCCTTTCTAACCAATATGGTCCTTTTCCTGAATCAGCATACCACCACATTCTCCATGGAATATTTTCTCAATCTATGTAATTTGTAGGTGGTCCGTTGCCTATTAAAGTCTACATTTCATATAACCTTCATAAGGGCTTCATCTCATGAGCCTTGCCAAATCTGAACCTAGCTTGGAACTCTGGGACATAAAAACTAATATCAAGCATTGCTTTCTGAATTCTCATTTAGCCCTTTTTGAAGATGTTTAATGCTAGGCTCTTTTTTACAGGGAGCTTTTTACTCTTTTCCATGCAGTAGGCCTCAAATGGGACCACATCCAGCACAAGCCGAAGGAGTAAACTTCCCTGACATGTTAAACTGCTATTCATCTTCTGTCAAGGGGCTAAATTGTTTGAAAAATATGGTGTTGCATATGTTCCTTTCTTATTTATTATGGGAAGGAACCTGGTCTCTTGTTTCCATTTTCTCTTTTCCAGTGGATACAAAATATGAGCACCCCGTTACCTTGACAATAGCTAATACTTTCCAAATGCTAAATAAATGTAATTTATATAGGTTTACTAATTATGATATCAAGATGGAAAGCTGATACTTTTGGGGGCGGGGTTCAGAAATTTGTTGGTGAAGTCAAATGAATAAAAATTGACACGAGGTGTTAGTATCTCAGTGGTATAATCTCGAAGTTATAACAACAGAGCGAGGCACAGACTTTTTGGGATCCTGCTTTCAGGGCAGAAGGAGGTGGATTAATATTTCCTATTTGTTTATTATTCTTTTGGGAGGTCATTTTTACCCCTACTTAATCCAAAGTGAGGGAAATAAGTCATTACACTATCTTAAGGGCTTCTTAAAAATATAATGGTCCCAGCATTTAAAGATGGAATGGCAAATCTGTCAAGAGTTTTCTAGGTTGAAAACATACATAGGACTACAAAAATGAAGATTTCTTCTTGCCTAAGGAGAATCTCCCTGGGACTCTCTGCTGTTGGGATCATAAGATCATTGTCCTGTTTATTTTCATATTAAGAGGTTTTATGCTGCTGTCTACCTCTCCTACCATTTTGCTTGGAAAAGAGCCCAGAAGTGTGACAGCCAGTATCAGAGAGCAGTGAGATCAAAAGACATTCTGCACATACTCAGAGCTGTGTTACTTCACTATTTTACTAATTCCATTGCTATACCCTAAGTCTATTTAAAATGTTACTTGTAATTATTTGTGGATGGGTACAAGAAACAGAGGGATTATCTTCACTTATGTTTAAGTAACAAGTGGTATGCTTTTATCCTCACTTTTCATAAGGAGAGCCCAGCAAGTGTTCATAAACTACCATGCTCATTTTTGTATGTATTCACCTTTATATCTGAAACCGCAAACTTGAATGATCAGAAGAAATTTCAGACACATAGACAGGAACAACTGTCTCCTTTGGTAACTTGCATAATTAATACCAACTTTTTTTTGTTTTATAGTTTGTTTTAAGAACTTAAAAGGTTTTTAAAGAATTTAGAATGCTAATAATATTATATCGCCTGGGGGAATCTGAGAATCCATATGTGCTTTTATGAGTCCTCTTCTGTTGTATCACTGTTGCAGTATGAATAGGAGCCAGACATGCTGCTCCTTTACGGTCACGGTGACCTGGCATTTCCATTTATGGATGTTGTTCCATAATCAACAGAATCAACCCAATGTAGGCTTTATTTATATTATTTTAGATTTTTTTTATTTCACTTTTATTATCTTTCTAAATAACCCAGAGTGGTGACTATATCTAATACTCTTTCCTCCTCTTGTTTTCCCCATAACAGCAATCCTGAGAGAGATAAGCTGAGCTAAGAGAGAGTGATTAGCTCAAGGTCATCCAGATGGCTTTCATAGCTAAGTTGGGACTACAACTCATAGTCTCTTGGTTTCTAGATTGGTGTCTTAACCAGCAGGCTGAACTGGCTTTCCAATGGCATTTCACTGATACCTTTCAGTCTATCAGCCAAAAACTTTGTAAACAACTTGTAGTCATTATTCAATAATTTTATTGGCCTAGAGTGACATTTCATTTGTCACTATGTTACAGGGGGTTGGTCTAGAAAATCTCCAAGGTCCTTTTAAGCCCTATAATTCTATGATAGGCAAACTTTTCATGCACCTTTTAAACTCCTTTTCCAATCCCTAAGCCCCACAAAGAATATAGCTGTGACTTGGTGATCCAAGTGGAAAGTGTTGTAATTGTTTTTAAACATCAGACAAGGTTTATATTTTGCTTGTAGGAGACTGTTGTTTGATTTTGTTCGGCTAGTGGCATCTTCCCCTGCCCGAAATTCTACTCTTAAGCTAATGAAGGGCCTTCTGGTTCAGCCAAGGTCAATTCTTGATATCAATAATATTTAAATCCAACCAAGAGAAGGAATTGACTCCCTTCCATACTGACAAATGCCATCAAGATAACACAAGTACAATGAGTGTAGCACAAATCACTCTGTGCCAAATGCTGCAAAGTACAGCTGAGCTTCACATATTACATCAAACCCAGAGGCTACCACTGCCCCTAATTAAGGAACCAGAACCTATCAGGGCTAAAGTCATTGTGTTTACCAATTTGCGTGTAACTGCAGAGACAATTCAGCAGAACTGATAGGTGTTTGGCTTTCAGAATAAAGGAGCATCTTCCAAAATGGGTCCAAACAGCCTTGAGTAATTCAATAACAACAGCAAATCATGGCCATAAAATGCCTTGTTCTCTCATTGTGAGACACCAGGTGGATTAAAACTGCATTTAAGGTTCTACTATGCCATTGGAACTCTCATTTCCTGTGGTTGCTGAGGCAGTTGCCATTAACTGTTTAAAGCTCCCCTTCTGCATGCAGAAATGGCTTTATCTACGCCTCCCGTGGGCATAAGGCTTGCAATTGGTTGCTTTCCTTCATAGGTTATAGGCTTAATTAATTACTGCTCTTGCTAGATCTTATATTTGAGGTTGATTTTAACCATGTTATTGTAATGTGGATTCTGATGAGTCAATAAGAAATGCTTGCATCCACCTCTGTACATCTTTTGACTGTATTGCTTAAATAATTTATCATCATAAGGGCTTTTGTTGTTAGAAAACGTTTTATAGACAGGGGTAAACTATTAACTCATTCATCTTAAAGTCTTGTTTCAGTTTCTTTTTATGTTTAAGATTCACAATAATGTAAAGTAGTATGCAAATATAGTTAATAACTATATAAAAATAAATAAACTGTTTTCTGGGGCTAAAGTAATCTCCTTTCACTTTTTGGAGAGCATTTGGAAGAAGATGTGTCTTGTCACTTAATTTTTGGTGACCCACTTAAGAAGTTCACTTCATGTACTCAGAGGTTTCAGCCATTTTAGCAGTATATGCAGCTCTTCTGAAGCTGATTAATGGCAGATGGCAGATGGATCAGATTCAAGATTATGTCCTGGAAGAGCAACTTATTCTTTTTATATCATGTAATTTTATATGAATAAAAGTAACATAAAAAATATAAAACAGAAAGTTCAGAAAAAAAGATAAAAGATAAAAGAAAGTGGGCAGAAAGAACAAAGAAAAGAAAAAAATATATTAGAACAAAGAACGGGGCTTCTGATCTTTATAATAGTTAAAAACATGCTGATTTTCTCCCTTCCCCTTTTAAAATTTCATTTCATATTTCTCTTTCCAATATGCAACCCCTTTTAATTAACAAAAGCAAAATCCATCAGGTCATTTTTAACCATTTTCAGCAAAAAGTTCATCAAGGCTTTTCAGTACTTTATAAAAGTCTGTATTATTCTAGCCCTGATTAAACAAATATATTTTGTGTTCTTCCCCATAGTCAATCTTCTGTTAGACATTTCTTTGAGCAGAATTCAGTTATTAATGTCTAATCTACTGCTGTGCATTGCCCTAGCAAGACATCTCCTTTAAGTAAGAAGACCCTTACAATCCAGAGAAGAAGAAACAAAGCAAAATGTGAATAAAGCAAAATATGAGTATTTCAAAGTATAGAAATCATACTTGTCTGATCTTTTCTTTGCACAAAGGATTTAGTATTCTTGTCTGTAATTATCTATTTCAGGAATAGTATTTTCTTATCCTTGTATAATAAACTACAGCTTGCTTAATGCTTTAGTTTGTGCATCATTCCTCTAGAAAAAGTGTTGAAAGTAAGTGGATTTCTTCTCTGGAATTCCCACACCCATGGGAATAATCCTGCAAATGGACTCCTGTTACCCATTTTTTCCCATCTCTTTTTGCAAGATGAAATAATCCCTATCACCAAGTTTGGAGGAAGTAGGAAGGAAGATGGCTGTCATTCCTTCCAATCCCATCTGCAGCAAAAATATCCAGTGGGAACTTTTATTTCACATTAGATTTATTTATTACATGGGAATCAAAGTCCTACTGCATTGATTATTTGCATATTTTCTTAAATGAGATAGGAACTCAGTCTTCAGTCTTTTTAAAAAGTTCTTCATGGATGCAACAACTGTGACCATTATCAAAGATGGGGTTATGTTAGTCTAATGCAGCAAAACTCATATCTGATCAGTAATTCACAAACATTTACACAATAACTAGTTTTCCCTACCATGCTTGTCATTGTTATTTCATGAAGATTCTAAATGTCATTGAGGTTTTGAAGTGTTGCTTTAAAATAACATAGCCGGAAACCTGCATTCACTCTCAATTTTACACAGAGATAGTATAAAGGACTTTAAGTATGACAGCAGAATATGAAGTCAGCCTTTAATTCCAGCTGTTATTTCTTGAAATAAGAATAATGGGGAAATAGGAGTGGAGTTTCCTATTTGTTGTCTCAATAACAACCCAGTGAGGTAGATTGGAGTGACAGAGGTTGAGTAGTTCAAAGTTGTTTACGACTGGTCGTGGGTGCAGTGAGTGCCACCACCTGTTTATAGGACCTGTGTCCCTCCTGGCTGGTCTCAGCTGGCCGGGAGGTGACACGCAGTTGGCTCCAGGTGGCTATTAATGCTTGAGGGGTGCTTCCTGCCTGCCTTGAAGGAGATGAGACCCCTGCTCAAGAAGCCTTCCCTGGATCCAACTGTTTTGAATAACTTCCATCCAGTCTCGAATTTTCCCTTTTTAGGGAAGGTTCTTGAGAAGGTGGTGGCACTTCAACTCCTGCATACCTTGAAGGAAGCTGATTATGTGGATCCTCTACAGTCTGGGTTCAGGCCTGGATACAGTACTGAAATGGCATTGATCGCACTAGCAGATGATCTCTGGCAGGCTCGGGACAAGGGAGCTTCCTGTATCCTGGTGCTTCTTGACCTCTCGGTGGCTTTTGATACCATTGACCATGTTATCTTTCTGGGGCGATATGAGGGATTGGGAGTGGGAGGCGCTGTTTTTACAGTGGTTCACCTCCTATCTCTCGGGCCGTACGCAGTCGGTGTTGGTAGCGGGGCAGAGATCTAACCCAAGGCCCCTACCTTGCGGGGTGCCTCAGGGCTCGGTTCTCTCCCCCCTCCTATTTAACATATTAACATGAAACCGCTAGGTGATATCATCTGACGGCACCCTATCATCAGTATGTTGATGATGCCCAATTATACATCTCTGCCCCTGGCCGAACTAATGATGCCGTCAAGATGATATCTTGGTGCCTGGAGGCTGTGAGGATCTGGATGGGGACCAACAGGCTCAGGCTCAACCCTGATAAGACTGAGTGGCTGTGGATGTTGCCCCCACATGGTCCAGTGGATTGTCCATCGTTGATGTTGGGAAGGGGGAATTGGTCCCCTCAGACAGGGTGCGCAACTTAGGGGTTCTCTTGGATCCGCAGTTGCAATTGGACCATCATTTGGGAGCTGTACCCAAGGGTGCCTATGCACAAGTTCGCCTGGTGTATCAGTTACACCCCTTCCTGGACCAGGAGGCTCTTCTTACAGTCACTCATGCCCTTATCACCTCTCGCTTAGATTACTATAAATAAATAAATAAATAAACTTTGGCTTCCATAGAATGTCACGGGGAATACCATGGCTCACACAATTCTGGTCTTTGTAAGTATAGACACATCACAGCATCTGAATATCTTTTCCAGAGCCTTCATGGCTACTCTACCACATGGCTTGGCTGCTTGTTCCTTTACTGCTGGTGGTTGATCCTAAAAGGCAGGAGCTATTTCTCATTTCCATAGCTTCATTGATAGTTCTAAAGCTTGTTGTACTGGTTGTCATTAGTTTAATATTCTTTACATTTAATTTGAATCTCATTTTGCACTTTGTTCCTTGACTTTATTACTAGAATTTGCAGATTCTTTGCTTTTTTGTCTATCAGAGTACTGTACAATAGTATCTTCAGCATTCCGTGCCAGATGTTATTGAAGTTTTTTCCTTCTGTTTTAAAACCATACTGATTTTCTTCCAGTGTATCTTTCCTTAATATATATTGAGCATATAGATTTAGTACACAAGGGGAGAGTGTAACCTTCTCTCATTTGATAACTTGAAGTCAGTCTGTTTCACCATGTTATGTAGCCATACTTAGGCTCCCCAGCCTTTTGCATGAGGAAAACAAGCTGTTCTGAGGTTTCTGTTTTCCTAAGCACATTCCGCAGCTTGATGTGATTGACACCCTCTAAGATCTTTCTACTGTATAATCAATGAACATATAGTGATTTCTTGGTATTTCTTTAGCTTTCTGAGTTATCCAGGGTACATCAGCAATGTCTTGTTTTCCTCAGCCTTTTCTAAAGCCAGCTTAAATATCTGGCATCTCCTTTTCCATGTAAGGCTCTAATCTGTTTTGGATGATCCTATTATTTTGCTAGCATGTGAAATTCATATTGTTCATGAACTCTGATATTATTCAGTCATTGATCGCATTGTAGCCAAATATTTTTCTTGCTACACCCTTAACTATAAAAACAGTGCTGTTCTTTGTGTTTCGTATCCTAATCAGAAAACAATGTAATCCTCTGAGCGAAATTGTCTAATCCTAATCTAGCTCAATTCACTGATATCCATCTGTAGTTATTTTATTTCAAGTTTTATTATGTTTAACTTTCCTGGGTTCATGTATCTTACGTTTCGTGTTCCCAGTGTAATCCTGTCTTTGCAGCTTGGTATTTTCCTGTATGACAACTTCAGCAAATAGACATCCCAAAGACTTTAATTTAGACACATCATAAACACTATTAGAACTCAGCTCTTCCTCAGTCATGTCATCTACCCTGAGGGGCCCAACATCCAACACTATATAATCAATTTTATGTTTTCTTTTAGCAAGAAAACAGCTAAAGATATGCTTTTCTTGCTAAAAGTACAAGGATTGTTTACTATTGCAAAATGAATTGATGCCTTTGCCACTGTTCAAGTGATCATCTACCTCCAGCATCTTCCAATATCATTGCCCAATATAGGTGCACATTTGGTTTAGCAGGATAGCTGGGATAACCTCACACCTTGGGTGACCCTGCTGGGAATATATACTCATGGCATGTACTTCCAAATTTTTTTGCCTATCCTTCCCAAGAATCCTACCCACCATGATGAGGATAGAGAGGACAAGCACAAGAGGGTGGGAAAAGAGGGTGACACTTTGATACATCTAAAAACTCATCCTTGCCTCTTCTTGACTACCAAATGAAAATATTTTGCTAGCTATTTTTAAAGGCCATGTCACTTTATCCCATCACCAGAGGCAGAAGCAGTCATAGTTCTTCTGATTACAGTTGTGTATTCTTGTTGTATGGATGATTGCAATAGCTCACTAACAGTGTTGGTAATAACACAGTCATGGGCTGGGATTTCCCCCACTGCTGTGGGCATTTCTCTCTGGTAGCTTAATATTGCATTCAGTGGCTATTTTAGCTTGGGCTGAGAGACCAGGCATCTAGCTTCAATGTTATGCCTTATGCCAGTTTCAAAGTATTTGTTATATGTTGAATGGGCTCCTTGATAAAATAGATTTGATGTTCTGCAAGAACACAGGAACTTGATATTCTAACCGGTTCGCATAATTGCTAGGTTGCACTCAACCGGAAAGAATATCAGCGCTGACCCCGTCCACCTGCCCTGTTCCAGCAGCACCAGCTGACCAAGGTATGCTCTGAGGTGACATGTGGCCTCTGCGATCTTCCAGCCAATTACAACATGCCACCTGCAAGGCAATGGTGGGGTGGATTTGGTGGCAGGTGGCCTGGCGGCCAGTTTTAACTGGCTGCAAGATCGCGGAGGTCACTTGCCGCCTCAGAGCATACCTTACTCAGCTGGTGCTGCTGGAATGGGGCAGGTGGATGGGGTCAGCACTGATATTCTTTCCAGCTGAGCGCAACCCAGCAGTTATGCGAACTGGTTAGAATATCATCACTGAACTGTTTTCTTAAAGCCCTTGTTCAGCAGTCCTT